>SZWC01002527.1:196364-225048 GCA_023375785.1 Penium margaritaceum | reverse complement strand
AGGCATGTAGGGAGGGAAAGAGGGAGGCAGGGAGGGAGAGAGAAACGGAGGGATGGAGGAATGGAGGTAGAGAGGGAGGGAATCAGAGAGGCGGAGAGGGAGGGAGGGAGGCAGGCAGGCAGGGAGGGAGGGAGGCAGGCAGGGAGGAGGGCAGGCAGGCAGGCAGGGTGGGAGTGAGGGAGTGAAAGCGAGGCAGGCAGAGAGGGAGAGAGTGAGGAAGGGAGGGAGGGAGATAGGCAGGGACAGTTGTGGCTGGCGAAGTGCTGCCTTTGCAACTGTGCTCATATCGCTGGATAAAGCTTTTGCTGCCAATGGTAGGTGAAGGTGGGGGGCATGCTGGAACTTGTTCCCGTTTAGATATCCTTGGTCTACATCTCCAGCCGTGTGGTGAAGCAGTGCCGTCGTTTCTTGCTCTGGCTGGCAGTGTATTGGGCTGGATGGCAACGTAGATTCATAACAGGCCTATGTTGACCATCCTACTAAGTGATGGACGATTGAGGTCAACGATCGATCTCTATCTCTTGGGGCAAGTGATTGACGATTGACGACCGACGAGGACACAAATTGCTCAGAATCGACTGAAACTCGACAGCCCCCTAGATTCGCCCATAGCTTATCCATTATCCATTCCCACCCTTCATCCTCACCCTATCCTATCTTTCTCCATCTTAAAGTCATCAAACCCTCATCCATCCATACATGTATAGTCCACATCTTGGACCCGGGTTCACTACCTAAGTTGTCTGGGTGTGTCCCCCGCCCAACCCCGAAGGTAACCCAAAGAAATGGGTGCGCAGGCAATCCTGATCACTACCAAGGGACCCAAAAAAACCGCGCTAGCAGGACTGCCTGCGCGTCAGTTAAGACGCGCAGGCAGTCCTGCGCGTCTTTCTGGAGGCAGGAGCTGCGTGCACCTCTTGAAGTGCAGGCCACACCGCCTGCGCGTCAAGAGGTGCCCGTCAGCATGTGCACTCCATCAACTGCCAACCGTCCAGCGCAAAAAGAAGCCCCCCCCCCTTCCCCTCCCCCCCCCNACTGACTGACTGACTGACTGACTGACTGACTGACTGACTGACTGACTGACTGACTGACTGACTGACTGACTGACTGACTGACTGACTGACTGACTGACTGACTGACTGACTGACTGACTGACCAACTGATGGGCAAACGGACGGACGGACGGACAGATGGACGGGTGGTCGGACGGACGGGCGGGCGGGCGGGCGGGCGGACGGACCAACGGACCGACGGACGATTGGGCGGAAGGACGGATGGATGGACGGATGGACGGACAGACGGACGGACAGATGAACGGACGGATGGATGGAAGGACAGATGGACGGACGGACGGACGGACGAGGGATGGATGGACGGACGGATGGACGGAGGAACGGACAGATGGACGGACGGACAGGCGGGCGGACGGTCAGACAGACATACGGACTGATGGATGGAAGGATGGAAGAACAGACAAACGGACGGACGGGCAGGTGAACGAATGGATGGATGGACGGATGGACGGAAGGAGGGGCAGACGGACAGATGGACGGACGGATGGATGAACGAACAGACGGACGGACGGACAGAGAGACAGAAAGAAAGAAAGTCAGAGGGTGAATTGGAGAGTTTTGTGCGGAAAAAAACCTTGGCTACACTTGAACTTTGCTTTTTCCTATGCAATGCATAAGAAACAAAACAAATCATAATGACAGCCCATAAACCATTGAAAGAAAAATGTTCAGGCTGGTGCCTGATCAGAAATGGTTAAGGAATGAAAAAGGGAAACAAGCAAACAAGCAGCAGATTTCAATCAATGGAAATGGAAGTTTCTCCAATTTCTCTGTCACATTAATTCTTGTTTTGGTTAACTGCAGCAGGTGGCAACGACAAAGTTGATGGCAATGCCACTGCAACGGATGACGACCAGACAGTTTTCACCGCTGAAGATGTCGATGACTGCTGCTGCTGCTGCTTCTGCTAGTGTACACACATACCGCCCAAAAGGAATTACTGGAGGCGTAGTTGCCAGTGAAAATGGAGTCTATTATGACAAGGTCACCGTCAGCATAGATGGCCCCACCTTGCTGCAAGGACAACAGCAAATCAACTCCGCAGTGTGTGTGTGTGTGTGTGTGTGTGTGTGTGTGTGTGTGTGTGTGTGTGTGTGTGTGTGTGTGTGTGTGTGTTTGTGTGTGTGTGCGTGCATGTGTGCGTGCGTGCGTCGTGCGTGCGGCGTGCGTGCGGTGTGCGTGCGTGCGTGCAAGCGAGGGAGCGAGTGTGCGTGCGTGCGTGCGCGTGCACGTCTTGTCTCCTCACTAACCCTTCTCCTCCTGTGTAGCACTTGCGTCCCCTTTCGCCAACCCATGCCCTTCTCCTTCATGTGTGCATGCACACGCCTCAACCGTGTGCCATCCACAGTTCTCACTGGTGGACGCGGTGTATGCGCCCTTCCTCGAGCGCATGGCAGCAAGCACCGCCTACTGGAAGGGGTTGCGGGTGCGCGATGCCTCGCGCTGGCCGCGTCTGGCCTCATGGTTCGATGCCATGGACTCGCGCCCCACCTACGCAGCCATCAAGTCCGACGACTTCACCATCTGCCACACGCTCGAGCCGCAGATCGGCCCGGCGTCGCGGGCAGTGGAGGGGGAGGCGTACCGCGCGCTGGTGGATGGAGGAGTGGTGGAGGGAGGGAGGAGCAGCTGGGACCTTCCCCTTGGCCCTGAGGAGACCGCTTGGGGGAGGGATGATGGGACAGGCACAAACGGCGCGAGGGAAGAAGCGGCTGCGTCTCTGATTGGGAACCACGACGCAATCGTCAAGTTCACTCTCCGTTCGTTGGCAGAGGTTGGGGGAATGAGCGGTGCCCAGAGCCGCATGCTGCCATCAACAACCTCGCCTACCTCCAATGCTTCAAACCCTTCCCTGGCGTCGGAGGAAGATGCTGCGAATGTAAGTGCAGCTCTTCGCGTCGTCGCGCATGCCCTGCTCAAGGGAACCGACGCAGCAGCTGCTGCTATCGCTGCTGATTCTTCTGCCTCTGGAAGTGCACAGTTGCATCTGCAGCTGCCGTTGCAGGTGCCAGCAGATGGGTCGTGGGACGAGGCAGACGCAAAGGGCCGGGTGGCAACAGCAGTGGCGTACCTGCGGGACCGCATTGGCGTGCCGCGAGACCTCACGTATCCCGCGGCAAGGCAGCTGAGGGCACACCTTCAGTGGCTTGTGCGCTCGCTTGGGTCATCCTTGTGAGGGCGACGAAGATGGTTAAAAGGTGAAGGGGAACATTTCTTTCCTTCCCCTGGCAGCCTTTGCGCTCCGAATCAGCCCAACTCTTCCACGCTTCCAGACGAGCTTCATCAGTTGTGTAGCTACTGAGCTGCACTCGTCTTTGTGCAACTGACCGAACCCAAACCTTTGAGATAACCGCCATATACAAACAGTGTTCACGAANAAAGGGCCGGGTGGCAACAGCAGTGGCGTACCTGCGGGACCGCATTGGCGTGCCGCGAGATCTCACGTATCCCGCGGCAAGGCAGCTGAGGGCACACCTTCAGTGGCTTGTGCGCTCGCTTGGGTCATCCTTGTGAGGGCGACGAAGATGGTTAAAAGGTGAAGGGGAACATTTCTTTCCTTCCCCTGGCAGCCTTTGCGCTCCGAATCAGCCCAACTCTTCCACGCTTCCAGACGAGCTTCATCAGTTGTGTAGCTACTGAGCTGCACTCGTCTTTGTGCAACTGACCGAACCCAAACCTTTGAGATAACCGCCATATACAAACAGTGTTCACGAAATTTAGAATGTCCTGGAGACACTGGTTTGGCATTTTGGCTTTTTGGTTAGGTTCGCATGATTGGGGTGATCCTCATGTTTGGAGTAACTGGTTATAGCACATTGACATATGGGAAAGGTCTCTTGATTCTGAAGTCAATTGTCTTCCAGTCTGGTCTATAATGTCTTATCCTAGGTTCAGCAAATAAGAAAGTCTTCGCATTGTATCAACCAGAATCATCCTAGTTTTGGTCTTATTCACATTAGAGACAATCTTGCAATGTACACCGCAATGGGATATGAGTTTATCATCCAGGTGACACCATGGGATGCATCCATTTTGCAACAAAATACACTCTGATACTCGGAAACACCCGGAACTCAACCTTGTTTCTACCCAAACTCATCAGCTGAACATCAGAACCTCAAGTTCTCAACATGAGGACATACAAAAGAACAGAAGAAGGGTGTGTTGTGATTTGTGACGTTCCTGTCGACATTTGTAGTTTACTGTAACCACTCGGCCGTGTCCATACTCGTGCAGATCCCTGATGTGGACCCTGGAGGCACCAATGCGTCATCTGGTGGTGGACTACCATCCTGGAGCTGACCGACGACTGTTCCAGAGCTCCGGACGCTTCCCGGGGCCTCCTGCAGGTTTACTGCCGCACACAGGACTTTACCGGTGGACTAGCCGTGGGCCCGATTTGCATATTTTTGTATTGTGTGTCCACCGCTTGATGCCGGCTGCATGCATGTGACCAGTCGTAGCGTCCGGCTTTTGATTCTGCATGTCTAGGTTCAGACGGCATAGCGTTCTGACATGTCTGCGCAGAGTTACGGCCAAAACAGTGGTTTTAGGACAGATCTTGCACTGCCGCGTGCGACACCCGCCGTGCGCCGCGGCAGGTACTTATGCCACGGACCTGTCATTTGTCATTTCTCTCTGCAAATGCTATTGAAGCATTCTGACACTTTGCCTTGTGTCTCCTAGCCAGACCCTTGCCGTTGTGTGCACGACTTGTGACTGTCGTCACCCTCTGACCAGGCACTGACGCCTAGTCAGCGACTGTGTCGCTAGGAAGCTTCCACGCATCTTCTCATGGTATCAGAGCTGTGAGACAGTTTTCACCGAGCTGCGCATCAGAGACGCAGCAGAGCAGCAGCAGTGAGAGCCACAACTGCAGTAGTCCCATAGGGACCCGTCGACGACAGCAGACCGCCGTTGACATCGCTCGCCACCTCCATGTGAGAATGCAGTCGCCAGCAGCAGCCGCGGTGACAGCACCAGCAGCGGTGGCAGCAGCAGCGGCAGCAGCAGCGGCAGCAGCAGCAGCGCAGCAACAGCAGCGGCAGCAGCGGCAATAGCGCACAGCGGCTGCAGTAGCGCGCAGCAGCAACAGCAACAGCAGCAGCACGCGGCTGCTGCCACAACCGCGCATGCAGCGGCCAGGCGGCCGCTCCGGGCGCAGCCGCACGGCTGCTGCTGTAGCTGATGGCGTAGTAGCAGCAGCAGTCGAGCGGAAGCTGCTGCGCAGCTTCAGCGCAGTTCCCGCGTGGCTGTTGCAGAGCGGCCACCAGCTCGCGCAGCGGTCGCGAGAGTTGACAAAAAAAAGGGAGGCAAGCTGACGTCTGCATTCCTCCTTGCTGACGTCATCAGACCTTGCTGACATCAGCAGATTTTTGCTGACGTTAGCACTTGCCTTAGTGAAATTTTTGGCCGGAGGGTTAAAAGTTGCTAGCGTTTCAACTCTTTCAGAAACGCCCACGTTTCCGCAATTCGACCATGTTGACGTCCCGGCCCATAATGAGCGGCACCATGGCTCCACCCGACGAGAAGGGAATGAGGGTAGTAGATCCCTCTTCTTCCTCCTCAGGGGTCATGAGCCCACGCTCGCAGGCCATTGAGGACCTGCGGAGCCAGCAGGACGACATGCGTCACTTGCAGGAGGAGTAGACTGACGCCATCCGTACACTTACTGAGCTCCTTCGAGGACAGTCCACGACTCCACGACAGACTCCTGAGGGAGCGGTCGGTGTCGCACCCTCTACACAACAGTCCGCTCCAGCATCGAAGACAGGAGCTGGAGCTGACCCGCCACCTCTTGACCCGCCAATTCTTGGTCCTTGGGACGTTGATCCAGACATGCCAGGCATGGAGGGCGACTCCCCGGAGCGCGAGATTTGGGTGCTTCAGGATCGTATCCTCCAGTTTCAGACGAGCTCTCGGCCCCCACACACGTCTCGCTGTTCGGAGTTTCGATCGTCGCCCGATCTCCACACCAGCAACTTCCCTCTTCCCGGCATCTTTCCTTTCCCCCGTCCTTCTCAGCCTGTGGTTGCGCTCCCTACAGAGCGGCAACCCAAGGACTTCGAGACGCCGCCCCCACGGTACGTCAGCGAGGACGGCTTTGACTGCTGGGAGATCCTCTTCCAGGTCTGGGCCACAGCAAAGGGCGTGTGGCCCTACTACCATAGTCCGTATCAGACTACGGACCGAGCTCAGGTGCTGACAGCAGCTAGGGCGATGCGCGGACTTCTCTACACCATGTCGCGCGAGACGGTCGTCGACTTCTGTCCATTCCTTGGCGAGGCAGGCATAGGCACCGGCGCAGATCCACGCGGGGGCTGGGACCTAGCATTGTCCGTGCTTGCTGCAGAGACGCATGCCACCCGCGCCACGCACATCCGTGCCTTTCACTCCCTTTGTCAGGGGCCTGCCGAGCCTGCAGCCGACTACTGGCGACGCGCCATGCACATTTACATGCGCCGTGGGACTTCAGGAGGCACACAGCTGTGGGCGCTCCGCACGATCATGCTCGGGGTTTGCCTTGAGCACACAGATATCTTCACGGGGTACAACCATGCCGTGTTTGAGCCCTTCTCGGCTTCACTACAGCTTCTTCCCTGGGCGCACCAGCTTTTCCTCCAGGTGACTTCCACCCGTGAGGCAGCCGTGGCTCATCAGGAGACCTCTATTGCTGCAGCAGTCGCCGCGTCACCACCAACACCCCTCCTGCAGACCCCTTCTCCATCCTCTCTCTCGTCCTCCTCCTCCCCTTCTGTCCAGATTACACCAACTCGGACATCAGGTGTTGCGGCAGCAGCACAGAAGAAGAAGGGACGACGGAGGCGTGGCTCGGGCAAGCAGCAGCCGCAGCAGCAGCAGCCGTCATCGGGCAGTAGCAGTGGACGCTCAGTTCACTGCTACAATTGTGGAAACGCCCATTGCTACACCGAGTGCCAGCAACCGCTCGACTGGGCGCAGATTATTCGTGGGCTCCAGGGTGCGCACACACTACGGTCTACTTCGAGCGACGCATCCTCCGGGCGCGCGACGACCACGACCGTAGCAGTTCCCGCTTCACCACCGGCGACCAGAGGCGATCCCGACCCACGTGACCGCACCATCGCAGAGCTCCGACACCTTCTGGCGCCTCGCTTTCAGGGAGGTGCGAGTGTGTTGTCAGAGCCGGGTGGTTCACAGACTGTCTGTTCGTCTGTTCTTATGACTCGGGATGACTCGTGTGGGGGGGCACAGTCGGCATGTGATGACAATGGACCTAACTGTACGGATTGGATTCATGAGTCTCACCTATGTGCCCTCCGTCGTTCCTCCCCACCTGCTGCCCAGCGTCCGTCCGAGGTCGAGTGTTCCGTTGCTCGTTGTACAGTGACGTCCTCTAGTCGTGATCCCGATGGCACGTGGATCATCGATTCTGGTGCCACTCATCACATGACATGTCGCAGTGATTTCGTTGTTCTCGGACCTGTTGCATCTGTTCGTTCTGTCCGCACAGGGTCTGGTGAGTCCTTGCCAGTCCAGGGTGTCGGGGTTGTCCATTTTGATGGTCCGTCTAGCCCCCTATATCTTTCCGAGGTGCTATTTGTGCCTGACCTTCAGCTCAGCTTGCTTTTTGTACATGCTTGCACACTGATGGGACTCTCTGTGGAGCACACTGCAGAGTCCGCGACTGTAACTGCTCTTGACACTCGTAGCGTTGTCCTTTGTGCCTCTGTCGTGGATGATCTGTATCGTGTCTCTCGGACTTGTGCTCCTTGCTCCCCCTCCCCTTACGCTCGTGGTTTTGTCACTGGTATTCTGTCTCCTAAGCACCAGCGATTGCTTCATCGCCGCCTGTGTCATGTAGGCTCCGACACTGTGTCGAAGCTCATTCGAACTCAGCCCGCTCTCGGTCTTGACGCGGCTTCTTTCGAGAAGCCGCCCAAGGCCAACTGCCTCTTTTGTGCTCAGGGTAAGATGCATCGTTGCCCCTACCCTGACTCCCGTTCACACGCACTTCGTCCCCTCGAGTTAGTTCACTCGGACCTTCTTGGTCCCCTCCCTGTCGAGTCTCTGTCCGATCAGGGTCGCTACGTCTTGACCCTGACTGATGACTTCACCCGGATGCGGTGGGTCTAAAGCCTACGCCAGAAGAGTGACGTCGCTCTCGCGGTTTGTCTCTGGCTAGTGATGGCTGAGCGTCAGTCTCGCCACACGCTGCACACC
This sequence comes from Penium margaritaceum, assembly GCA_023375785.1. Lineage (NCBI taxonomy): Eukaryota > Viridiplantae > Streptophyta > Zygnematophyceae > Desmidiales > Peniaceae > Penium > Penium margaritaceum. Next base: position 216,772 of record SZWC01002527.1, on the reverse strand, counting down.
TTCTGCTCGGACCGCGGCGGCGAGTTCCTTGATGAGATGGACAGCCTCTTCACCAAGGGATTTTTCACCAGGTCTTCGCTCCTGGTACTCCTCAGCAGATCGGTGTCTTTGAGTGCTGGAATCGCACCATGGAGGATGCGGTTTGCGCTATGCGGTCTGAGTGCGGTCTTCCGGAGTCCTTCGTTTTTGAAGGCTTCGCCTACATGACTTGGGTCTGGAACCGCCTCCCGCATGGTCCCCTTCCGGACCACGTCACACCGTATGAGCTCTGGTTTGGCCACCGTGCTGAATTGCGCCTCGCTCGCGTCTAGGGATCCTTGGCTTCTGTGTGGTACACTGAGGACCAGCAGAGTTCCAAGGTCTCACCGCGGGGTCGCTTGTGCGCCTTCGTCGGTATCTCCCTGCGGTCGAATGCATGGCGTTTTTGGGACCCTACTCGTCGTCGCATTGTTGAGTCCCGCGATGCGCTCTTCTTTGAGTCCCTTACCTACCATGATGTGACTTCGATCACCTCGCTGTCCGTCACACATGTTCCCACGTGTGAGGTTTCTCAACGGATGGGGGAGTCTACGCCCGCGAGCACTGATCGCCAGGCTGATGGGTCCGTTCGAGCTCCCTCCACCTCTCCGGCGTTTGATGACCCAGCGATCATCGCTGTCGGTCCAGAGATCTCTCCAGCACCATCGGCGCCTACACCTGCCCCTTCACGCTCCACAGGTACTCATGATCATATACCTGTGCATACTCCTGCACCTGTGTGCGCCAGCAGCCCTACCTCCGTGCGTGGATCTGCCTCACCTGCTCCTATTGTCACACCGAGCCCTGTGTCTTTCACACCCGCATCTCCTCGCACGACATCACCAGCTCCCTTGCCTTAGCCTTCCCCAGCTGCGATTGTGCCCATTCTTGAGCCTCAGGTGCGCCCCTCGAGCCCGGGTTACTCCCGTGAGCCTGGTGGTCGCCTTCGACCATTGGATTCCGGAGCTCAGCGAGTGCCTGGTCCCGTGCATAGGCGCTCCACTCGCAGCATCGTGAGTCGTGATCCCGGCACAAAGGCCCTAGGCCTGAATGTCCGCACTGAGCACGAAGAGGTACATCCAGCGTGTCCCGTAGGGCACGACCTCGTCACTCGCGAGTTTCATATTGCTTGTGATGTTGCAACCAATCTTGTGGTCGACAAACCTAGCACTGAGGCGTGCGCCCTTGCCACGCAGAGCTCTCCCTTTATGGCGCCTGACCCCGACACACTGAGGGAAGCTCTCTCATCACAGGATGCTGACACGTGGCGTGCTGCTTGCCAGGATGAGCTCCGCGCCATCTGAGAGCACGGAGTTTACGAGCTAGTTGACCTTCCACCTGGGAGGAAGGCTATTCAGTTCAAGCGGGTCTTTCGCAAGAAGGTGAAGCCGGATGGCTCACTGGAACGCCACAAGGCTCACTTGGTTGTCAAGGGGTACTCTCAGATTGAGGGCATCGATTACACTGACACCTTTGCCTCTGTCGGTCGTATGATCTCAGCTTGAGCTCTGTTCGGTGTAGTGGCTCAGCATGACTAGGAACTGCACCAGATGGATGTGAACAATGCGTTCCTCCATGGCTCTCTGGATGAGGAGATTTACGTGGCTCAGCCACCCGGCTTTGACGGTGACAAGGCTTGGCACTTGCGCAAGTCCTTGTACGGCCTCGACCATTCTTCTTGGTGTTGGAACCAGGAGATCACCTGACTCGTGCTTGATACGTATAGAGTGAGGCAGATCCCTCTCTCTTCATCCGACAGACGCTTGAGCGATTCACCGCCATCCTGGTCTATGTTGACGACCTTCTGATCGTGTCTCCTTCATTGGAGGTCGTGAAGGAGGCGAAGGCTGTCCTCCAAACTGCCTATAGGATGTAGGACCTTGGTCTTGCAGCGGTGTTTCTTGGCATGGAGATCGTGCGAGACAGCAGACGTCGCACTCTACTACTGCATCATGCCCAATACGCACGTGTTGTGGGGGAGCGCTTCAGCGATCTTCTCGGTGCAGTGCCCACAGCTTCTACACCTCTTACGTCTGACGGGCACGATGCCTTGAAGGTTGACGATCCCACATAGCTGGGGGAGACTGTGGATGTGACCCTGTACCTCCGTCTCATCGGATCTCTAATGTACCTGGCCACTACCACACGTCCTGACATCGCATTTTTCGTCAACATCCTTGCCCAGTTTTTGCAGGCTCCATGCGCTAGAGCCCTTCATGCGGCTATGCGAGTGGTGCGCTACGTGGTCTCCACATCGTATCTCGGACTCTGCTTTCGCCGGTAGTGTTTGATGGTTCTTGACGGCTACATCGACAACGACTGGGCCTGGAGTCCAGCTCGACGCAGTCGCATCGGTTACGTGTTCCTGTTTGGTGGGACCGCTGTGTCCTGGCGCAACGGGAAGCTGGGCTGCATTGCATGTAGCTCATCGGAGGCAGTGTACGTTGCTCTGGGTGCAGGGGCTGCTGAGGCGGTATGGCTGCATCGTCTGCTCCATGAGCTTGGCGAGTCAGTACACGCTATCTTGCTTCGCTGCGACAACCAGAGTGCTCTTGCCATTGCGGAGAACTCTGGTGTGCTTCATGCTCGCACGAAGCACATTGCGGTTGAGCACCACTTCGTGCGTGATCTGGTGGAGCGACACGTGATCTCCGTCATTTGGGTTGGCACTGACATGCAGCGTGCTGACTTCTTGACGAAGGCACTAGCACGCGGAAAGTTCGTGGTGGCCATTCGTTCTGTTGGACTGCGCCCCTTGCCTGAGAGTGGTTGAGTGTGGGGTGTGTCCGTGTCTATGTCACATTTGTCGTTGCACATGTTTTTGTACTCGTCTTAGTGCTGCACGTGTATGGACATGCGTACCATCGGGTCATGGGGGAGTGTTGTGATTTGTGACGTTCCTGTCAATCTGTGTAGTTTACTGTGACCACTCGGCCGTGCCCATACTCGTGCAGATCCCTGATGCAAACCCTGGAGGCATTGGTGCATCATTTGGTGGTGGACTACCATCCTGGAGCTGACCAACGACTGTTCCAGAGCTCTGGACGCTACCCGGGACCTCCTACAGTTTACTGGAGCACACAGGAATTTATCGGTGGACTGGCCGTGGGCTCGATTTGCATGTTTTTGTATTGTGTGTCCACCGCTTGATGACGGATGCATGCATGTGACCAGTCGTAGCGTCAGGAGTTTGATTGTGCACGTCTAGGTTTAGACGGCGTAGCGTTCTGACATGTCTACGCAGAGTTACGGCCAAAAGAGTGATTTTTAGGCCGGTTTTAGGACAGATCTTGCACTGCCACGTGCGACACCCGCGTGCGCCACGGCAGGTACTTATGCCATGGACCTGTCATTTGTCATTTCTCTCTGCAAATGCTATTGAAGCATTCTGATACTTTGCCTTGTGTCTCCTAGCCAGACCCTTGTCGTTGTGTGCACGACTTGTGACTGTCGTCACCCTTTGACCAGGCACTGACGCCTAGTCAGCAGCTATGTCGCTAGGAAGCTTCCACACATCTTCTCAGGGTGAACACACGAAGAGTGACACTTATCCGCCAGTCGGTTGCATCAAAAGCGACCATGCGGCCGTCGTTCGGAAGAAATGTGACAATCCGCCCACACCCTTGGACAAAAACAACCATTTGCACATGATGCTCTCACTTCTCAACTACTACCGGTGCCATCCTTATACTTCTCGGACCTGTTGGTTTGTGAACCACAAACACGTCGTGACCTTAGGCCTCGCTTCACTTTCACCTCACTGATGCACGTGAATGATGCTAGAGTGACGCTGGTATAGGCACCACAATGTCCTTCATTGTGACATGTACACAAGAAGTGGAGCCATGGCAATTCCCGTTGTGGCTCATGACAGAAATACTTCATAGACACATGTTTGGTGTTGCATGAACACTAGGCTTCCTAGTGTTACTGTTTTGGGGGGGGGGGGAGTTGAGCACTCGGGTTTGTGACACTTAGGTTGTCTCAGGAGAGTTCTGTCTCTCTGCAGGCTTGCAGGATAATTCGGACAGCAGGTTTGAGTTCGAGGCTTTTTTTGTGCCTCGTAATGTGAGCGAGGAGGAGCTCGCCGCTCCCCGCTTGTCACATACTCTCTCGCCCACTAGCAGTCCTGCTTGTTGTTACTCGTCTCTCGTAAGTTTCACTTGCGCTTGGAACACCGTGTATGGTGCTAAACCTTTCTTGGTTCCCTGCCCCACATTGTTCCATCCCCTTGTCACACCAAGTCTCACCATCCACTGTCATCAGAGCAGTGTGGGGAGGGAATACATCACGCGCGACACCGCACGTGCGCTCCTGTTGGCGTGTCACATGTGGCCATCACCGCCGCCGCTTCTGCCACCTCTGCCACACTCTTGCAGTCGCAGAGGTCCTTAGGGAGGAGGACCTCTCTCCCACTAGCCTTCGGCCTCCTGTCTTGGTGGCCGATTGCAGCAACTCATGGGTTAGGGCGTTTTTCCCTCGCCCATGGGCATCTCCTCCCGCACTTCTCTTGAACCTCTCAACAGCTGCAATCTTCGCAGCCAGTCCTCCCACAGCACTCCCGTGCTTGCATCACAGGGATCGTCAGGCTGCACCGTCCGCGTGACTGCACTGACGGCAGTCGCATGGCGGCAGCCGCGGCCGCCACAACTGTAGCCGCTTGTGCATCTTGACGCCAACAGTAGCTGCGTCAGTTGCAGTGGCTGCGACTACAGCCTCTTTCATCAGCTGCAGCTTCAGCTGCGTCAGTCTCACCACCATTGCTGCCCTAATCTGCCATCAGTTCCAAATGCTCCGACAGTTGCTGTTTATGCGACTGTCACCTCTCCACCAAGCATCCTTGAAGCAGCAAGAGCTACAATGGCAAGTAAACCTACAGCAGTACACGCAACAGCAGCAACATTGTCTGCTGTAGCAGCAGGAGCATTGGGAGCAACAGCAACAGCAGTTTTAGCAGCAGCAATGGCAAACGCTTTAGCCGCAGCAGTAGCAGCATTGGCAGCAGCAGGAGTAGGACACATAGCAACAACAATAACATCGTCCGCAGCAGCAGCAGCAGCATCGGTAACTGCAGCAGCAGTACGCGCAGCAGCAACAGCATTGTCACCAACAGCGTGGTAGTCGCTTTAGCCGAAGCAGCAGCAGCATCAGCAGCAGCACGCGCAGTTGCAGCATCATTGTTCGCAATAACGCTGGCAGCCGTATCTGCCGCAACATCAGCAGCATCGGTAGCAGCAGCAGCAACAGAAACTGCAACAACAATACGATTGTGGTGACAACGGCGCTCTACTGAGTGCACAGCTTTGGTGGTGCTGCACCCATCATGGTGGCTCTTCATGACGCCCCCTGCGCGCTTTCCCCTGGTGCTTACTACAAGGGAGGGCCGCCGCATCGTCACTCAAGACGTTGCAAAGGCATGAGTAGTGACCGAGCGTCTGCGTCCACAACAGGGTCATCCACGCCGTTTACTCACCACCAAACTGTAAGTGTCCCTCCACCTCTTTCTCCTGGGGGGGGGGTCCGTAGCCGCAGGTCTCTCCTAACCTGTACATTGCATTTACTCAGGATGTCATTAGCCTTGTGAGTGCCCTCACTTGAACGATTGCAGCAGTTATAGACGCAGCTATAGCAGCTGCCGCTACGTTTGCCGTAGTCGCTTGAGCCTCATTTGCGCCTACCTCCACCTTAGTAGGACATGCAACAGAGGCATACACAGAGGCTACGGTTGTTGTCGGTCCCATTGCTGTAGTAGCTGCTGACATAGGGACGTTGACTTCTGCAGCAGCGTCTGCCATTCCATCTGTGACATCCTCAGCTGCATCTGCGATAGCGGCGGCTGCAGCTTCAATCCGCACCTCGACGTCCGCCGCTGTTACTGCAGCAGCATCTATTCTATTTGCTGCCTCCAGCTTCATCACAACGATAGTCTCCATCGCAACAGTCATCTCCACCCTTAGTGCTACCTTCGCCACTGGAGCATTTGCTCTGGTGGTACCATTCACCTCCACTGTTGCCATTCTCTCTACTGCCTCTGCAGCTGCAGTTCCACCGGTCTTCGCCTTCCTACGCAGTCCGTCACCTCCTGTCACCGCATGACTCTCTATCTTGCATGATTTTGTCACCTGCCTTCCTTCTCTTGTTCTCTCTGTGGTGGCTTGTCCAGTCTAACTCGGGGTGGGCTGTCTTGCAACATTCAGCCACTTTGTCTAAAGCACCCCCATTTTTCCCACGCCCACTGGGGCTAGGGAAACTCTGCCCACATTTGTCGGGCAGAGCCCTTACGTTGTCCCCATGCCTGGTGACGACGATTCACTCATCACTGCCCTTCAACGGCAGCTGGCTATTGCTCGCAAGACTCTGGAGGAGGCTGAAGACCGCCTTAAGTTGGCAGAGGACAATCGTGCAGCCTTTGTTGATGGTGTCGCCGCTATTGTCTTGCGTTGCCTGCCTACCACGTCTGCTGTCCCACCTAGTGGCGCCAATGCCACTCCTGCCGCTGGCACACCTTCTGCCTCCACCACTTCTGCCACTTATCAGACTGGTCACACCACTGCAGCTGTCCCTCCTCCTGCTCCGCGTCAGCATGACTTCTTCTCGCAGCCGCCTTCCCTCTCCTTCGAGCTCGCCTTCACCTCCTTGGAATTGTGCTTTAGCGCCTGAACTCAAGGGGAGAAGCTATGGGAGTACTACTCCCCAGCTGTTGCTCCCCTCACTGCCCTTACTATTGAGTCTGTACGTGCTATGCGTGCTCTCATCGCTACCGCTCCTAAGTCGCTAATTGATGATGTTGGCACGTTCAATGGTGACCCTGCTGTCCAGCATCTGGCCAACCCTGTTGGCGCATATGCCATGCTACGTCGTTGCACCACTATCACTGGCCAAGCCGCTTAGTGTGCTCTCACAGTCCAATTCAATACGCTTCTTATGCGAAGTGATGAGAACGCTCATGCATACTAGGCTTGCAGTCTCAAGCTCCTTTGCGAGCTTGGCAAAGCAGCGCCTGATCAGCTCTCTATCCATGCGCCGGATAGCAACGGTCTAGAAAACGGGTCCCGACATGGGAGGCTGCCAACCGCTTTTGGTCTTGCATCCAAGATAACATATCACCCTCGAGTGAGGGATCCACACTTTAGGTTCGTTTGGTTTGCAACGTCACGAAGTCGGCATGTTGGTCTTTAGTGTCTACCTTTGGTTGGACACTCAGTGAGGAGTCTCAAAGGCAAGAACTGTAAATGGATGCATGCAAGGTACATGCTTTTATACTTGCAGAGCTTTGCTAAAGCTTCTGCTTATAGTTGCTCCACTGGAGCCAACCTCAACCTACAGTCCTACTTGGCGCGTCCTTAGAACGCCAAGTGTCATCCTCAAGGTAGGCTCTAGTAAGCTTCGTAAAAGCTTCCTGTCCCAGTTTTGGCCACAAAGAAAATTGCGGCCGTCGCTGGGTTTGAGCCCGCGACCTCTCGTTTGAGACTCCGGCGCCTATTCAGCCAAGCCAAAAAGGTATGGTTCCTATGATGAGCCACAAGGGACATACCCATTATGGGCAGTGCATTCCTGGCCTATCTCCGAACAGACCAAGGGGACATACTCTATAGAGCAGTGCATGCCTTGTCTATATGTGTAGCTAGCCAGCTAGGCAGTGGACAAGGTGCATACTATTTCAACAAATCTCTCCCTTGCACCTTTGTCCATCTATCGCTTACTGGGCTCCATCAATGCCTTGGGGCTCACCCTTCCTCTGCTGCAGACCTCATGCCAAATCCACGAATGCCTGCATAATGCAAGTCGCTCTCCAACGGCTTTTTTCATGCAGTCAGCAAGCATGCTCTTTGTTCTGCAGTGCTACAATTCCACCACGTTCTTCATGACCAGGTCACGTGAGTAGTGGTAACGTATGTTGATGTGCTTTGTTCGTCGGGAGATGATCTCGTCTTCAGCCATCAAGATGGCGCTCATGGTGTCCACGTGTATGACCGTGACATCCTTCGGTTGCACTGTCATTTTGCAAAGCAGGCTGCGCAGCCATTGAGTCTCCTTGCTCACCTTAGAAAGAGCAACATAATCTGCCTCAGCCGTGGACACGGAAACACAATCGTGCTTCCTGCTGGCCCATGAGATGGCAGCGCCATGCAAGGTGCACACGTATCCAGAGGTGGATTTCCTGTCGTCGAGATTTCCTCCCCAATCAACGTTGGTGTAGCACTTCAGGCGAAGGGGGTCCGTTCCTTCTTGGCCTCCAAGGACGAGGCCCATGTGACGTGTCTTCTGCAGGTAGCGCAAGATGCGCTTGACTGCCTGCCAAGGTTCTGGCCCAGGGTTGGCCACGAATCTGCTCACTTGTCCCATAGCATAGCAGTTGTCCGGACGAGTCCCTACCATGGCGTACATGATGTTACCCACGGCGGACTGGTAGGGGATGTCTTGCATCTCCCTTTGTTCTGCTTTGTTGCTTGGCGACATGGAGGCCTTCAGCTTTGTAGCGGTTGTCATTGGTTTGCTGACAGGTTTGCAGTCTTCCATGTGGTAGCGCTTAAGTACCTCACCGATGAATTTGGTTTGGTTGAGTTTGATGGTGCCTGCTACTCGGTTGCGGTGGATGGTAATCCCAAGGTAGTACTCGAGAGGACCCATGTCCTTCATCTTGAACCTTTTGTTGAGGTCAGAGTTCAGCTCATCCAGCAGCTCGACCGAAGACGAGAAGATGATGAGATCATCCATGTACAGCGCAACCAGCATTAGCCCTCTCCCATCATCGCGCACGTACATGCTCGGGTCATTCTTGCAATGCACAAAGGAGAGGCCAGTGAAAAAACCATCCATATGTTTGTACGACATCCTTGGGGCCTGTTTCAGCCCGTAGAGCGCGTTCACCAACTTGCACACATTGCCCTTGGGAGCTTCGACTCCTTCGCGCACCTCCATTAGCACTTCCTTGTCAAGCTTGCCATAAAGGAAAGCTGTCTGACGTCCATCTGGTGTATCTCCAAGTTCTTTGCGGCTGCCATGCCAAGGAGAGAGCGGATGGAGGCAAAGGTCACGACGGGCGCGAACGTCTCATCGTACTTGGAGCCCGGGCGTTGAGAGAACCCCTTAGCCACTACCCTTGCCTTGAACTTGTTGATGGTGCCGTCTTGCTTCTTCTTCACTCGGAGGACCCACTTAGATTGGATCCCACCATGTGGGCCTTGTCGGGTCTATCCACCAGCACCCACGTGCCGTTCTCGGCAATGGACACGAGCTCGCTATCCATTGCCTCATTCCACGTGGCCGCATCTGGGCCATTCATCGCTTCTGCCACGGTGGATGGCTCTCCCTGAGCCATGCACGACCAGCTAAGGCCGGTCCAATCATCCTCATACCGCAAAGGTGCTCTATTTGGTCGCAAACTGCGCCGGGGTAGTGGTGCGGCTTCTTGCTTTGGTGCTGGTGCTTCCACAGGTGGTGGTTTGTCATCGTCGTCATCGTCGTCATCAGAAGAGTTGTCAGACTCCAAGTCAGACTTGAAAGCCCCGGACGCCTTGATATCCGCGTCCATGTCAGATGTTGCGTCATCCTCCACAGCTGCTCTCCCATTCGCACCATCTGCTGGCAAAGCGAGCCAGTTATCGAGTGCTTGGTCTCCGGACTCAAGCAACACTATCCACTCTCCCGCTTTGGGAGCGAGGTTCAGGTCCAAAAGCTCACCCTTTTCAAGGGTGCGCTCGTCAAACACAACGTCGCGGCTCCTCACGAGCTTGCCTGCTGCCTCGTCCCAAAGTTGATAGGCTTTGTGTGATGTGTCGTACCCAACCATGGCGCAGTTTTTGAAATGTACGTCCAGCTTGCCTCCACCTTCTCCCGACTGGATCTTCACCCATGCACTTGACCGGAACACCTTCAGATGAGATGCGTTGGGTTTCTTTCCCAACCATGCTTCTTCTGGGGTCTTTAGCTGCTTGTCCTACTCCTTTCCACGCTTTCGCATGGCGGTTGCTGGTGTGAGATTCAAGAGGTAGCAGGTTGTTGTTGTTGCTTCTGTCCAAAAGCGAGGTGGGAGCTTGGCGTCGAAGAGCATGCTTTGCACCATGCCGAGCAGGGTGTGGTCCATCCTCTCGGCAACGCCGTTGCTTTGGGGGTTGTAAGGGGTGGTTTGCTTGTGGCAGATGCCGCGATGTTTGAGCCAAGGCTTGCATGCCTCGTACTCACCCCCGTTGTCACTTTGGAGCGTCTTCACGGCTTTGGACGTTTGCCGCTCCACCATGGCGACGAACTCGAGGAGCTTCTCCTTGACCTCTCCCTTTGCTTTGAGGAAGTAGATCCACAACTTGCGGCTGTGATTGTCAATGAAGGTCTGGAAGTGTTGAAAAAATTGCCCCTCCGTATGCCCAAGTGCGGCGCCGGGAGGCGTCGACGAGCCGCCAGAAAGTAGAAACGCCGCTCCGGTGGATCTGGCGACTCAAAGATGACTTGGATCCTAAAATTGAGGATTGCCCATGAAAGTTGACGAGTTTTTGAGTCCGGTGGAAGGTGTTTCGCCGGAATCAGACAAGTATCCAGGAAGATATGGCCTTCCAAAGTTGGGGTATGCGCAGCGGCTCTGGGAGCCGGCTGCAACTCGAAATCCGGTCGATAATCGACCGGACCAAGTAACAAAAATACCATCTGGAGAAATTGCTCCGATAGGCCTGCCGAGGCGTCCGGTGGATGATCCGCCTGATCAGGTGGATCATCCACCGGATCCAGTAGTGCAGGTTGTTTCTGAGGGACTTACTAAAATCCTGGCTCGGCGTCCGAAACTCAGTAGTACGTTTTGTTACTCAGGGACTTTGTCAAAATTCTGACTGCAGGTCCACGGACAGGTTTCGAACCTCGTCACACCCCATCACCAAACACGACCCAAAAGTGGGTAGGATGCGTGGAAACAGTGCAGGGGACCCTCACACCATGTGTAATGGGATATGCGCCTTGGGAAAGGCGCTTCTCACGTGAGCGAAGGCGCCACAGCGAGTGGCGGCGTCAGGCTTCTGTGGTGGGTGAGACCTGCGCTTCGGCAAGCATAGCTTGAGCTACGCTTGGCCGAATTGCACGCGGTTTGGTGCGTTGGAGAGCTCATGACTAGCCCTATAGATGTTGAGACCATTTCCATGCTAAAAAACTAACGCAGAAGAACGTTATTCCCTTCGCAAACTGACTGTCTCTAAATTCCTGCTCACATAGCGTGAGGCTACCAGAAAGCTCACGCTCAGTCTCAGATTCGCCCAAAACAGTAGACGTGAACCACTAGAAATGATCAGAAAAACATCGGGACCGCACCACGCGGATTCCATCCTGACAAAGGGTTATGGACCCACGGGTCTGAACGCCTCCAACGTTCACGTCTTCCGCAGCGCACGGGATCGTCATCTCGGACGTCGCCGTGAAGTTCTGAGGACTCCGCAGTAGCAGCTATGTTCATGGCGTAGAAGAAGACGCAGCCCATTCAGAAGCATGCGGGCGGCCCGGGCTTCGGGCATGATAGTGAGAATCGAGGAGGGAGATGATGTCATCTCCGCCATGTTGCAGATCGAGTCGTTCGCCTCGCAATGCAATGACGTGGGGTGGAAGATTGACACGCAGCTGCAAGTGATGGCCCTCCTCATGGCCCTACCTGACAGTTGGGGCCCACTCATCACCGTCCTTGGAGGATGGTCGGAGGATAAGCTTACCTATGGCGCGGTCGTAGAGTACATCCGCAACGAGGCGCAGCGACGGAGCTGCGGGGAGTTCTCGTCTTCCTCATAAGCCCTTGTCACCAAAACGCGGGATGGCGGAAGCGGGGGCAGAGGAAGTGGCGGAAAGGGTGGCGGCAAGAAGGGTACTAGGAAAGGTGCGTGCCGCAATTGCGGCAAAGAGGGCCATTGGGCCCGCGAGTGCCCGGAGGAGGCGAAGACCGGCGGCAAAAACAGTAAGGGCAAGTCTCTCCTCAACGGAAACAAGAACCACTTCCATAAGAAGGCCAACAGGCGGTGCCTTGATTCCGGGGCCGAGGAGCACACCCAAGTCGAGAAGGTGGGGTTCGTCACCTACGAGAATTCCTCCAAGACAATGGTGGTTGCAAACGACAAAGTCAAGCCGGCGGCCGGCCAAGGCGACGTGGAGGTGGAAGTCGTGGTGGGCGGAAAAAAGGAGCTGTGCACAATTCGTGATGTGCAGCACGTCCCCGGCCTGGCTGACATTTTGAGTGTCAGCCGCTTGACGGACAAGGGATATGAGGTACTCTTCCGCAGGAAAGGCACAGTGGTGCGCATCGACAGCGACGGCGAGGTCATGCTGGAGGCAAAGCGAGAGAGCTGTCTCTACATTGTGGAGACCAAGGTGGTCCCCGCCGCATCGGACGTAGCAGATTCACAGGAGTGCGTCGTCAACATAGCCAAGGAAGGAAGTGCTGATCTGGAGCTGTGGCACCGACGGTTGGGGCATTTGGGACCCGCAACTGTTAAGGAGATGGCGAAGCGTGACATGGTGCGTGGCCTTGTCATCAACGGTGCAGACGCGGCAGTAGATGTAGCAGCGCACAAGAAATGCGAGCCTTTAACTTTGGGCAAGGCGCGACGCAAGCCGTTCAACGAGAACAAGGCTTGCGCAAAGGACTTGCTGGAGGTCGTGCAAAGCGACGTGTGCGGACCATTCAAAACGCCGTTAAACAGCGGCTTGAGATACTTCGTCACCTTCATTGACGATTGCAGCAAAAAACTCTACGTGTACTTCATGAAGCGGAAGGGCGAGGTCCTGGACCGGCTGAAGGAGTACATCGCAGTAGTGGAGAGGCACACTGGCCAAAAAGTCAGAGCACTACGCAGCGACAATGGCGGAGAATACGTGGGCTGCAGCGGGTGGATGAAGTAGCAAGGCATCAAGTGGGAACCCACTACGCCGTACTCGCCACAGTCCAACGGAGTGGCGAAGCGGGCGAACCAGACGCTGCTCAACATGGTGCGGACCATGCTTGTGGATGCGGGGTTGCCACGAGGTTTCTGGGCGGAGGCTGTGCGTACAGCAAGCTACACCATCAACCTCACCCCAACAGTGGTGCTGAAGGGCTAGGGCGGCTGGAAGACGCCGCAGGAGGTTTGGAGTGGGCGCAAGCCAACCGTGGCGCACCTGAAGGTGTTCGGGTGCAAGGCGCACGTGATGCTGCAGGCGGCGCAACGATGTGACAGCAAGCTGGAACCGCGGGCGAAGCCGTGCTTGTTCCTCGGCTACGAGAGCGTGAAAAAGGCGTATCGGCTCTGGGACCCGCGCACGTAAGAGATCATCCGCAGCCGTGACATCGAGTTCGACGAGCAGCAGAGGTTCAGCAGCAGGAGCAACGATTTGAGCATCAGGAACACTCCAAAATAGGGGGAGTTGTTCCAGCTCCTTGACTAAGAGGAGGAGCCGGCGGATGCAGAGGTCGATGATGCGGCATCAGAGCGCGGCGGTGTAGCAGGAGCAGCAGCTGACGCTCAGAAGAGCGGGAGGATATGGCAGGGGTGCCCTACCAATCGGCGGTGGGCAGCCTCATGTACGCCATGGTGGCGACTCGACCGGACCTGGCTTACGCGGTGGGCCAAGTGAGTAGGTACGTGGCTGACCGAGGGCCACTACATTGGCAGGCGGTCAAGCACATCCTCCGCTATCTGCAGGTGACGCGGCACGCGCGCCTGAGGTTTGACGGCAAAGGGGGGGCGGACCCTTTGCGCCTGGTCTTCTACACCAATGCAGACTACGCTGGCGATGTGGACAAGCGGAAGTCCACATCTGGCTACGTGTTCTTCCTCGCAAGTGCAGTGGTCTCGTGGTGCAGCAGGAAGCAGGACTGCGTCGCCACCTCCACAGTGGAAGCTGAGTACATCGCACTGGCCGAGGCGGTCAAGGAGGTGGTGTGGCTCCGCAGGTTGCTGGGGGAGCTGGGCGTGCCGCAGCTGGAGCCTACGGTGGTGCAAGAGGACAACACCGGCTCCATCTCGCTGACCAACAACCCGACGTAGTACAGGAGGACGAAGCACATCGACGTGCGTTATCACTACACACGAGACATGGTCGAGAAGGGGCAGGTGGTGCTGCAGCACTGCAGCACGCACAACATGCTTGCGGATTGCTTGACCAAAGCGCAACCCGTGGACCGGCACGCGATGAGCGTGGCCGGACTTGGGATAACCAGCTATGACGGGCTAGAGAGCGCAGCGGAAGATGAGTGAGAGCAAGCACGAGCAGCGGGCATGGCAGGTGCAAGGGGGAGAATGTTGGAAAAAATTGCCCCTCCGCATGCCCAAGTGCGGCGCCGGGAGGCGTCAAAGAGCCGCCAGAAAGCAGAATCGCCGTTCCGGCGGATCTGGCGACTCGAAGATGACTCGGATCCTAAAATGGAGGATTGCCCATGAAAGTTGACGAGTTGTTGAATCCGGTGGAAGTTGTTTCGCCGGAATCAGACAAGTATCTAGGGACATATGGCCTTCCAAAGTTGGGGTATGCGCAGCGGCTCTGGGAGCCGTCTGCGACTCGAAATCCGGTCGATAATCGACCGGACCGAATAACAAAAATACCATCTGGAGAAATTGCTCCGATAGGCCTGCCGAGGCGTCCGGTGGATGATCCGCCTGATCAGGTAGATCATCCACCGGATCCAGTAGTGCAGGTTGTTACTGAGAGACTTAGCCAAAAATCTGGCTCGGCGTCCGAAACTCAGTAGTACGTTTTGTTACTCGGGGACTTTGTCAAAATTCTGACTGCAGGTCCACGGACAAGTTTCGAACCTCGTCACACCCCATCACCAAACACGACCCAAAAGTGGGTAGGGTGCGTGGAAACAGTGCAGGGGACCCCCACACCATGTGCAATGGGATATGCGCCTTGGGAAAGGCGCTTCGCACGTGAACAAAGGCGCCACGGCGAGTGGCGGCGTCAGGCTTCTGTGGTGGGTGAGACCTACGCTTTGGCAAGCACAACTTGAGCTACGCTTGGTCGAATTGCATGCGGTTTGGTGCGTTGGAGAGCTCATGACTAGCCCTATAAATGTTGTGACCATTTCCATGCTCAAAACCAACGCAAAATGACGTTATTCCCTTCGCAAACTGACTGTCTCTAGACTCCTGCTCACATAGCGTGAGGCTACCGGAAAGCTCACGTTCAGTCTCCGATTCGCCCAAAACAGTAGACGTGAACCAGTAGAGACGATCACACAAACGTTGGGACCGCACCACGTGGACTCCATCCTGACAGGAAGTACTTGCTTCCTCCGTTAGACGGTGGGCGGAAGGGTCCACACACGTCACTGTGTATCAGCTCCAAGACATGCTCTGCTCGTTGACCTCCTCTCCCAAACGACTTCTTCTTTGCCTTCGCGTGGAGGCATGGTTCGCACAATGCACACTCTCCGCCATGCTTCATGGTGCACCCTTCCATTGCGTGGACTACCTCTTGCTCTTGCATCTTCTGCACCGTGCTGTTGGCCACATGGCCTAATCGATGGTGCCACAGCCCAGCGTCTGTGTCCTTGGTTGATGTAGCGGCTGCAGTGGTTGCCGGTGGTGCATCCTTTTGCTTCGGTGCCATTGTCTTGGTTGCACATGCGAGTCCCTCATCCGGCGCCTTGGTGACTTTGGTTTGAAGTACGTAGAGGCCGTCGACTCTTGGAACTTGAAGCATGAGATCATCTTTGATGTACAAAATCTGCATTTCCTTGTTTTTGAGGGCCACCGCTTCCTTGTTGGTAAACACCACTATGATGTTGTTGTCGGTGATTTGTGACACGGACAGAAAGTTGGCTGCAAAGGAGGGCATGCACACCACGTTTTGAAGGTTGACCGCCTTCTCCGCACCATTCACGTTGAACGTGATCATCTTGTCCCCTTCGCCCATGACTTGGACGACGCCGCCGTTTGCACACTTGATGCACATGACACATTCGGCTATGGAGACAAATCCACCCTTCTCTTTTGATGAGTGGTGGTTGGTGCCCGAGTCAAGGGCGTATGCCCCGGGCCTAAGGATCGCTGCGCCCTTCATGGGCAGCCCCCTAGCCATCATGTTGGTGAGCTCCTTCTTCTCCTTTCCACCTTTGTTCCCGCCTTCTTTCTTGGGACTATGGCAGTCCATAGCCCAGTGCCCAGCCTTGCCACAGTTGTGACAGTTGTCGGGCTTCTTGCAACTCTTCCCACCACCATTGCCTTTCCCTCCACCACCACCGCTTGCGCTGTTGCCTTGACTGGAGTGAGAGCTTGCACCTTGTCCACCGAAGCGAGAGGCATAGGCTGAAATGTTTGCCTCACTGCCACTGCGTCCCATGGACTCGTTGCCGACGTGTTCGGCGACAGCCTCATACGTCAGATTTGCCTCCTTCCAACCGCCAAATATGGTGATCAAGGACCCCCAGCTTTCCGGCAGTGCCATTAGAAGGATCATGGCACGCATGTTGGAGTCGAGATTCCATTCCATTTACGGGACCTCTTGCGGCATGTTGTTGAACGATTGCAAAAATGCGGGTATCGATTCTCCTTCGCTCACCCTCATCGACATCAACGTTTGGAAGGTCGGTTTGCTAGGGCATTGGATTGATGCACGCGTGCAAGTTTTGCGTAGGCCTTGGCAGCCAACGTGCATCCTGTGATGTGGGAGTGTTGAATGTCGTTGATGGACGTCACAAGAATGGCGAGAGCCATGTTGTTCTTCATTGTCCATGCTACAAGGTCAGCCGTATGCGTCGTCACCGCCGCATCGGCGGGTGCTGTCTTGGTCCCTTTTAGGATGTCGAGGTAGCCACGCACGTTCATGACAATCTCAAACTGCTCTTTCCACAAGGGAAACCTTGTCCCCGTGAATTTGGACATACCCGCCTCAAGGCGGGCTTGAGTTGGATCCGCCATTTCCTGCGGTTGCTTGTCTTTTGTGCTTCGCTACTACTCTGCTTCATTGAGGCCGATGAGGCTGATGAGGCTGCTGACTGCAACCGTCATCAAAAGGTGCAGTTGGTTCCGTTGCATACCCCTCCCGCCAATGATCGCCTAAGGCGATGGTGCCGTCGTGAGAGAACGGACTCGGGGTCGTACCACCTTCTAAAAAGGGGTAGAGCTTAATCCCGTTGGGGCTCGAGGGTCTTGTCCAACATGGACAGAGCTGTTCCTCATCCCCTAGTCCGCCACGTGTGCCCACCCTACCTGAAGAAGCCAATGGAGCCGATGGATCCCATGGAGTAGATGGAGCCGTCCGATGGTCGTGGCCCTGTTGTACCTGTGTGCCCTACAAGACCACGCGCTAGGCGGTCTTGGAAGCGTGCCTTAGAACCAGAAGTATGGGCCGATAACCCTTTGTCAATGCGCCGGATAGCAACGGTCTAGAAAACAGGTCCCGACATGGGAGGCCGCCAACCGCTCTTGGTATTGCAACCAAGATAACATATCACCCTCAAATGAGGGATCCACACTTTAGGTTCGTTTTGTTTGCAACCTTACGAAGTCCGCATGTTGGTCTTTAGTGTCTACCTTTGGTTGGACACTCTGTGAGGAGTCTCAAAGGCAAGAACTGTAGATGGATGCATGCAAGGTACAGGCCTTTTAACTTGCAGAGCTTTTCTAAAGCTTCTGCTTGTAGTGGCTCCACTGGAGCCAACCTCAACCTACAGTCCTACTTGGCGCGTCCTTAGACCGCCAAGTGTCATCCTCGAGGCAGGTTCTAGTAAGCTTCCTAGAAGCTTCCTGTCCCAGTTTTGGCCACAAAGAAAATTGCGGCCGTCGCGGGGTTTAAATCCGCGACCTCTCGTTTGAGACTCCGGAGCCTATTCAACCAAGCCAAAAAGGTATGGTTCCTATGATGAGCCACAGGGGACATACCCATTATGGGCAGTACATTCCTGGCCCATCTCAGAACAGACCAAGGGGACATACTCCATAGAGCAGTGCATGCCTTGTCTGTATGTGTAGCTAGCCAGCTAGGCAGTGGACAAGGTGCATACTATTTCAACACTCTCTGTCGTCCTTACCATGGTCAACGGCTTCATTCCGGAGCTGTCCGACCATCTTCGCGACATCAAAGCTAACGACCTGGAGCATCTTGCCTCACAGCCAGTTCCTCCAAAGTCGCCGCCTGGGGTAGGGGCTCTCTCAGATTTCACGTCCGAGCGTCTTGCTGCCTTGTGGACTACCCTTCAAAACAAGCGCCTCCACCGCTCCACCGTCACAGGTGTTGCTGCACTCACCACCACTGCCGCACCCGCTTCTTCCCCTGATCCTTCCTCCTCTTCCTCTTCTGCCTTGTCCTCTACTACCTCCGCCCTTGCCTTCCAGGGCCGTGGGAAGGGCAAGGGTAAGGGATAATGCAACGGGAAGGACAAGGGTTGCGCTTCTTCCCCCCGGACTCCCGGTGCCGTCGTGTGCTAGAACTACGGCTCCTCTGAGCATTCTGCTCATTCTTGTCCTGCCCCTCTGGACAATCTTTGTCTAGCTTGGGCCATGTGCGCTCAGTGGGTTCGCACATCTGGCTCTTCCTTGGTGTCGTTGCCCTCCTTCTCTATGGCTTCTTGGCGTCCGCCTGCACCAACCTCTGCTCACGCCCACTGTACCACTGGCTTGCCGTTCTTTTTGCCTCCTGGTTCCTACTGGAGCTGGCCTCCTCCATATGGTGCACCCACTTACGCGGGTCCTCCCTCCTCTGCCTACACCGTGCCGCCATGGTTCCCTTCTTCTTCGGGCTCATCTACTCCGGCCTTGCCAGCATCAGTGGATGGTGACCGTGGTGATCGGGAACGCCAGCTGGAGCAGTCCCTTCTTCAGCTTCTGCGCCTTTGCAATGAGGGAGATCAGAGTGTTGCATCGCCTGCTAGAAGTCTCGTGTGTCAGAAGGACGGTGTCGTTTGTGGGGACCCCCCCGGTCACGTTCTAGGCTCTTTGAGTGTATCCGTCCCGTGGAGTGAGCACTAAACCTTTCTTCCTACCTTGTTGTCTTTCCCTCTGTGAACCACCTGTCTCCTCCCTGTCCGCCGTTGGCACTGTCGCCACCTCTGGTATTCTCCCCTCTGTCCGTGTCTCCGGTGGTTTTTGGGTCCTCGATTCTGGGGCCACCCACCACATGACATCTGTTCGCTCCTTGTTTTTCTCGTTGGGTCTTGTTGGGTCTGTCTGCTTCGTCCATACAGGGTTCGGTCAATTGCATCCTGTTCAGGGCATTGGCGTTGTTCGTTTTGTCGGTCTCAGTGGTGCCCTGTACTTGCTTGACGTTGTGTATGTGCCTTCACTCAAGATCAGCTTGCTGTTAGTGTTGTCCCTGGACAACCAAGGTATGGATTTTACTGACAGTCGTGGTATCGGCACCATTTGTCTGCGTCCCTCTTGCCGTCTTGTCTTACGTGGCGTGCAATGTGGCAAACTTTACCGTGTTCCCTTGCATGCCTCCTCTTCTTCCTCCGTGCTGGGGTATGCGCTCACTCATGTTGCTTCGTCCCTCTCTCTTGACCCTATTTGTCTCTTGCATCAACGCCTTGGTCATGTTCATTCTGATGCCGTCCACAGTATGCTTTGCCTTCAGCGTGCTGCTGGTCTCTCTCTGTCTGATTTCAGTGCCCCTTGCCTTGCTGACTGTCTCGACTGTGCGCAAGGCAAAATGCATCGCTCCCCTTTCTCCCAGTCTGACTCGCACTCCTCCCACCTGCTCGATTGTGTCCATGCGGATGTCATGGGCCCCTTGTCCCATGACCTCCTGGGCGACGTTGGTCGTTATGTCTTATGCATTACCAATGATTTCTCCCGGTTTTGCTAGATGTTCGCTCTTCGTCAAAAGAGCGATGTTTTCTCTGTGATCGAGTCCTGGCTTGTTCAGGCTAAACGCGCCTGTCAGCAGTCGTGTGTCTTTCGCAACAACCGTGGTGGTGAGTTCCTTGGTCCGACCGCCCGCCTCCTTGAATCCCGCGGGGTGTGTCTAGAGACCTCTGCTCCGTACACATCCCAGCAGAATGGTGTCTCGAAGCGGTGGCTGACGGCGTCCGCACCCTCTTGTCCGAGTCCAGTCTGCCCCCGCTCTTTGCCTTTGAGGCGATGAGCTACATGACATGGGTCTGGAACTGCGTCCTCCACGGTCCACTTCCCCGCACGGTTACACACTTTGAGCACTGGTACGACACTTGTGCTGACCTGTGCCTCGCTTGGGTCTGGGGCATTATTGCTTCCGTCTGGCTCTCGGAGGATTTGCGTGATGGAAAATTGTCTCCTTGTGGCCGCTTGTGCCCCTTTCTGGGCGTGTCTGCCCAGTCCAAGGCCTGGCGTTTTCTGGGACCCTGTCCGATGAGCGTGTCATCAAATCCCGTGATGCCTTGTTCTTTGAGTCTGTCTTCGTTCGTGACCTTAGTCGTTTGCCCCCTGCCTCCTCTCTCTTGCCTCTCTCTAAGCTGGAGGGGGGGGGGGGGG
>SZWC01002527.1:164251-196279 GCA_023375785.1 Penium margaritaceum | reverse complement strand
GGGGGGGGGGGGGGGGGTAGTCGGTCCTGCCATCTCTGAAGTTCCTGCTGATGCACCGCAACTCTCACCCTCGTTAAAGTTCTCATCGTCCGGTCTGGCACCCAGTTTGCCACCCTCTTCATCAGGTCATGCACCTAGTTTTCCCCCGTCCTCCAGCAGCTCCTCCTCTACTCCGTCCTCTCCTATCACGGACTCTGTCTAGTCAGCTGTGATCCCCTCACCTGTCTCTTCGTCTAGTCCGGTCACACCTCTGGTGGCCACCGCACTTGTCTCTTCCCTCCCTCATGTGGCCACTCCATCTTCGCCACTAACCACCACTGGCCCTGCTTCGGTCTCCCCTTTCATCCGAGGATGGCACCTCCCTCAACGCTCTGGCATTACGGTCCCAGCATGCCCCCCACAGTCTCAGACTGGGCAGCCTGCTATTCTCCCTCAGAGTGTCACGCTGCATCAGCCACCACTGCTCTACCACCTGAGCCAACCACGGTGCGTCAAGCACGTGCTTCCACTGACGCCCAACAGTGGGAGGCCGCCATGCGTGATGAGTTGAACGCTCTGGATGACCACGCGGTCTATGAGTTAGTTGACTTGCCACCCGGTCGCAAGGCCATTGATGCTTGTTGGGCCTTCCGACGGAACTACAAACCCAATGGCCCTCTAGACAAGTACAAGGTGAGGCTTACGGCGAAGGGGTTCTCCCAGGTCCCAGGCATCGACCTTGACGAAACCTTTGTACCGGTCGGACGATACACCATAGCCAGAGCGCTGCTGAGTCTCGTGGCTAACCATGAATGGGAGCTTGAACAAATGGACGTAATTAATGTATTCTTGCATGGACAGCTGGACGAGGAGATCTACATGGTTCAGCCTCCAGGCTTCTCCAATGGCACTAATAAAGTCTGGTGGTTGCAGAAGGACATCTACGGCCTCCTAACTTCTTGGCCCAGTTCTCTCAGTGCCCTAGACCAAGACACCTGGAGGCTGCACTGCGTATTGTCAGGTACGTCCTCTCCAACGCCTGGACCGGTCTGTGCTATCGGGCACAGCCTTCAGTTGTAGTCAATGGCTACACAAATAGTGACTGGGCCCATGACACAGATGCATAGCCGTACAGGCTACATCTTCCTGGTCGGAGGGACCGTTGTGTCGTAGAAAAGTGGCAAACAAGGTTGTGTGGCACACAGTTCCTGTGAGGCTGAGTATGTTGCTCTTGGCGCTGGCACGTGTTAGAGTGTTTGGCCGTGTTGCTGGTTTCAACAACTGCACGTTCCTATCCGTTGCATCACGTTGCGCTATGACAACCAGAGCACCAACGCAATCGCCGAACATGGTGGCATACATCACACATGCACAAAGCACATCATTTTTGAGCATCACTTTGTGCGTGAGTGCGTTGTTGCAGGTGATGCCCGGATAGTTTGGGGTGAGACACGGAAGCAGAGAGCTGACTTTTTGACAAAGACACTAAGCAGCAATGTCTTCAAGGCAGCCGTGCATGCAGTGGGATTGTTGTTTCTTCGTGATGATCCTGGATGAGTGGTTGTTTTGTGCATGTGTAGAGTCGTTTGTCACATCTTGTGACACATGTGGTTCTCGTGAACTTGTGATTGTGTGCGTTGGCTGTGGGTCATGGGGGAGTGTTGGTTTATGAACCACAGACACGTCGTGACCTGTGGCCTTGCTGCACACTCACCTCACTCATGCAGGTGACTGATGCTGGAGTGATTCTTGCGCAGGCACCACAATGTCCCTCATGGTGACACGTACACAAGAAGTGGAGCCAAGGTAATTCTTGTTGTGGCTCATGGCAGAAATAATTCATAGACACATGTTTGGATTTGCATGAACACAAGGCTTCCTAGTGTTACTGTTTTGGGGGGGATGAGCACCCGGTTTTGTGACACTTAGGTTGCCTCGGCAGGATCCTGTTTCTTTGCAGGCTTGCAAGATAACTCGGCCAGAAGATTCGAGTTTGAGGCTTTTTTTGTGCCTTGTAGTGCGAGCGAGGAGGAGCTTACCGCTCCCCGCTCGTCACGTACTCTCTTGCCCGCTATCAGTCTTGCTTGTTGTTACTCATCTCTCGTAACTCTCACTTGCTCTTGGAACACCGTGTATGGTGCTAAACCTTTCTTGGTTCCTTGACCCACATTGTTCCATCCCCTCGTCACACCAAGTCTTACCATCCATACTTGGACACCTCATTGTTTTTCGTCATGCCTTGGTGTATGGGCCTTGAGCTGTCTAGTTGTTTTAGTCTTGTGTAGTGAGAGCTTGCAAATCAGTACTCATGGTTCTACAGCAGCTACGTCACTCCATCTGTGACACATATGGTGCATTCTAACCACCTAACTAACCCATGCATGGCTGATAGAGTTTTCTCGTTGGTGGAGCAAGGATTTTGTGAAAACCATTTGTGAACGGCGAGAGATAAGAAACGAGAGTAAGGAGCTAGCGAGCTCTTGGTGACCAGTTGACTGGGCCACCCACATGAGCAGTTGGATGTGGGGCCCGCCCGCCACCCCGGAGTTGAACCGAACCGGGCGACAAACGCCGTCGTGGTACCTCACACCTCTGAGCGACGGAGAGTGTGGCCCCATAGGATTAGCAACTAAGTCCCGCGCACAGTGATGCCGGATCTCAATGTGCTTGGTCCTCCTGTGCAACCCAGGGTTTTGGGCACTTATGTTCACATTCATTATCGTCCGCTTCCTTTGAGGCACACCAATCTCCTTGAGCAGCCGCCGCAACCACACCACCTCCTTTGTGGATTTCACGAGTGCGATGTACTCTGCTTTGGTGCTGGACAGTGCCACACAGTCCTGCTTCCTTCTCGCCCATGAAACTACTACACCATCAAGCACAAACACGTACCCCGACGTTGATTTTCCGTCATCCACATCGCCAGCCAAATCGGCATCGGAGTAGCCGAAGAACTCAAGGGAGTCGTCACGCGCTCCCCCTGCAAACACGAGCCGTGACTTTTTTGTCGCCTTGAGAAAGCGGAGGATCCGCTTCACCGCTTGCGTATGCAGCGGTCCGGGATCAGCAACATAGCGGCTCACTTGGCCCTCTGCAAAGGCCAGGTGGGGCTGCGTCGCCACCATGGTGTACATGATGCTCCCCACAGCGGACTGGTACGGCACACCTGCCATTTCCTTTTCCTCATCCGTGCTCGGGCCCATGCTAGAGCTCAGCTCACATGTGGTGGCCATGGGTGTGCCGATGGGGTTTTACACCTTCATGTTGTAGAAGCGGAGTACCTCTTTCACGCACTTTGCTTGTCCTATCTCCAGTGTGCGTGCCTTGTGGTCCCTCTTGATGACGACGCCAAGATAGTACTTGAGCTCGTCCATGTTGGTCATTTCGATCTGACGGCCCAGCTACCGCTTCAAGTTCACTAACTCATCCATGTCCGATGACACGAGAATGAGGTCATCCACATAAAGAACCACGATCTGGTGCAACCCCGGTTGCTTCCGCACGTACGCGTTTTGATCTGGTTCGTAGCGCTTGAAGGCAAGCTCGGCCATGAAGCCATTCAGTTTCAGGTACCACATGAGTGGTGCTTGCTTCAGCCCGTAGAGTACCTTGCAAAGCCGGCACACCTTCCCTGGCGGTGCGTCCACCCCCTCCGGCACCTTCATGAGGACCTCCTTTTCCAGGTTGCTGTTGAGGGATGCAGTTTTCACGTCCATTTGGTGAACTTCGTAGTCGCTTGTCGCAGCCGCCAAGAGGATGGAACGGATGGAGATGAACTTCGCCACCAGTGTGAAGGTCTCATCGTAGAGTTCACCCTTCCGCTGGGCATACCCCTTTACAACCAGTTGTGCCTTGTACCGTTCTACCTTCCCCTCCTTGGTGAGCTTCTTCTTGAAGGTCCACTTGGAGCCCATGTTTTCCACGCCCTCCGGCCTGTCGATCAGCTGCCAAGTACCATTCTCTTCATGGGAGGCGAGCTCAGATTTTACATCTCCATCCCACTCAGCCCCATCCTTTTGTTGCAATGCCTTCTTGACAGTCTTGGGCTCCTCTTGTGTAAATAATGCTCTAGTGAACCCAGTCAAGATGCCCTCCACAACATCGTACCGTTTTGCCGTCCTCCTTGCGCGTCTGCTTCTCCAAGGTTGCTGTTGTTGAGACTGCTGCTGCTACTGCTGCCGCCATACGATGCCACTCGCACCGCTGGCCTGCTCCCCCTCTCTCAGGGACCATGGAGATGCAGGCTCACTCCTCACCTCCTCATTCAGCTCCACTGCTGCTGGCACTTTGGACTCATTTTCCGACTTGGTTGAATGCAAATCAGCCGCTCTCCCATCCCCCGGATGGTTCTCTCCGCTTGGAGCTGGTCGGACGTCATTCTCGTTTGCATCTTCCATTGTCTCCCCCTCAAGGAGTGGCAGCCACTCCCCACGCTTCAAGAGACCCGCATCCTTGTCCTTCCAATGGCTGTCCTCGTCAAATGCAACATCATGATTCTTCACGATGTACTACCTTCGCACGTCGAAGAGCCGATGCGCGTTGCTCCCACTCTCATACCCGATGAAGATGCACCGGCGAGTCCGCGGGTCCAGCTTGCCCTGCCCCTCCCGTGCCCGCACAAAAGCATGTGCAATGCAACCAAACGTGCAGAGGTGGGCCACAATTGGCTTCCTCCCACTCTACACTTCTTGTGGCGTCTTCCACGCCTTAGGCTCTGCATCTTTTAGGAGCTTTGTTGGCTTCAGGTTCATGATGTACGCCGCTATCCGTACCGCCTTGTCCCAGTACCGCCGTGCGAGGCCGGCATTGCTCAACATAGACCAGACTATGTTGAAGACGGTGCGGTTTGCCCTCTCAACGACACCGTTCTGCTGCGGAGAATGTGGCATAGTTTTCTGCCATGTGATCCCCTTGGTCTTCATCCATGCCCAGCAGCCCTCGTACTCGTTGCCATTTTTGTTCCAGAATGCCTTCACCCTTAACTCTGTTTACCGCTCCACTGTCGCCACAAACTCCTGCATGCACGACAGGACATCACTCTTCCTCTTTATGTTGTAGAGGTAGAGCTTGTGACTATGATCATCGATGAAGGTCACAAAGAAGCGAGCGCCCCCGATGGAGTTCTTGAATGGGCCATACATATCAGTGTGCACCACCTCCAACTTCGCCGCTGCACACACCCCTTTTCCATCAAACCACTGCCGTGTCGCCTTGCCGGCCATGCACGGCTTGCACACGGAATTCTTGGCTGCGTTGAGCCTCTTGACCTCAAGACCACGCACCACTTTCTTCTTTGCCATGTCCCTAACAGTTGAGCGAGCGATGTGACATAGTCGGCGGTGCCACAGGTCCATGTCTCCATTGTCCTTTTTCGCTAGGTGGCCAATGTCGGACCCAGCCCGGCTGCCAAGGATCTTCGCACACAACAGGTACAAGTCATCCTCTCACTTTTCACGTGCAATCACGTGGCCGTCCCCCTCCTTCCGGATGATGGACTCTTTCTTGTTGAAGAGCACCTCGAGCCCTTTTTCGGTAAGTCAACTCACTTATAGCATGTTTGCCCCAAAGTTGGGCGTGTGGAGCATGTTGTGAATTGTGCATGTGGCAGCCTCCCTATCCATACCCACCTCGATGCAAAAGTTTCCTTCACTGGCAGCCAACTCTGTTTTGCCGTTGGCCACCATCATGCGCCACTCAGAGGCGCCATAGGTGACAAATGCCGCACGCTTGCATTGCGTGTGGTGGCTCGATCCAGAGTCAATCACGAAGACTCCCGGATCTGTCAAGTCGGCGGATTCCTTTGCCATCATTGCATGTTCTTCCTTCTTTCCAGCCTTCCCTGGCTGATCCAACTTCCACTTGGGGCAGTTTCATGCATAGTGGCCTTCTTTGCCACACCCATGAGCTATGGCTAATCACCTCAAATTCACACACTTGTCGATCAGTGTATCAATAAGTGTATTCTTGTACAGAAACATTTTTCACAAAACATCTTCCTGAATGAATGTTAGCAAAGCCTAGATTTACATCCCTTGTATATAAGGAAAAGTAAGGGACTCAATCTGCTGGCGGATCTCCATGATGTCGTCGCCTTCATTGGCTCGGAGGGTGATGAGTACCTGGAAGACGAAAAGCTGATTAGCAAGGTTGGTGGACTGGTAGATGGTGCAAATTTTCTTTCAGGCCTCCGCGGCCTCTGTGCATCCTTGAATCAGTGTGCGTTGTGTCGGAGCTAGCGCTAACACCAACAAAGTAAACATCTTCTTTTTATCCTTCTTGTACTTGTCCACTTCCTCCAGCGTCGCGTAATCTTGAGGGGCGGTCTCTTTACCATTGACCAGCTGAAGCAGGCCTTTGTCATTGTGGTAGACCTCAAACTGCCACATCCACAAAGGGAAGCCGTTCCCGTCAAACTTCGAGACGGCGCCGATGGTCTCTTTCTCAGTCGTTGCCATGGCGCATGACGGTAGCGTGAAAGATATAGAGCTAGGGTCCTTCTAGACACGTTGGCCCACAACCCTTTTTTGGCACTCGTGCGTGTAGAGGTACCCTCAAGGATACCTAGCTCTCACTGGTACACACTACCAAGTTTTGGGGCAGCCAATGGACACCTTTGGTGAAGAGTGTGGAGCACAAGGATCACGGACATGAGTGGGCAGAACACGTTGCATTCAGTAGAACTGAGTCGAAACACATTTTTGTTACTTGGCATAGTGAGATTATATCAAATAATTATTACCTGTGATCTAAGCTTTCCAATGCATCCAAGTACGCCCAAATCAGAGCAGCAGAGCCCCTGCTACGGCCGTTTGAGTAACCCTTGGTGGAGCCGACCACCTGGTCTTACACGCTAGGCAACGGGAGGCGCTTTGACGATGACCCCTCGGAGCGCCTTTCCTCGCCCAGAAGTCAAGAAGAATGTCATCATGATCAAGGAGGTCCCTCTGGTTACTTCATTCATGCCCCTGGTGCATTTGGAGCTCATTGGAGACGAACTCGGATTACTGGCGGTGGATTATCCTGCCATCCATGGCGGGTACCAGATTCCACCCGCCCAACACCCGAACTTTGGGCTAGGCTAACTTTCTGATTACTCACTCAAATCAAGTGATTCAAAGCTCGTTCCCGCATGGAAAAATCCAAGGAATCCAAATCAGATCAGGTGTTTGACCACTCCTTAGTGGTCGAACTAGGGAGTACGATCAACGAAACTTATAGCAAGAGGCACACCATGTCAACAAGACCACGTGTGCAAGCTTGTGAAGGGCCTCTACGGCCTGACGCTAGCACCACGTGCATGGTACCACAAGATTGATGAGTAGCTGGCTAGCCTTGTTTTTGTCCCAGCAAGGTAGATCATGCGGTCAATGGGCACACACAAGACGCAATCCAGGTCATCATCCTGATCTATCCTGATGACTTGCTTATTGCCTCTGTCTCAAAGTCTCTCCTTGAAGATTCTAAGCATTTCCTTGTAGCCAGGTTTGACATGAAGGACATGGGAGAGATGAGCTACTACTTGGGTCGCCAGGTGAAGCGTGATCGGCAGCAGCATACATTGGATCTATCAAAGAGTACTTTTGTGAACAACATCATCAAGCGCTTCAACATGGGAGGTGCACGGTAGGTAGCGACACCGCTTAAAGTGGGAGCAAAGCTGAGCCTCACACAGGCTCCTCACGGCAAGTAGCAGAGCAGCCGCATGGAGGTAGTACCATACCAAGCAGCAGTTGGGAGCCTCACATATTCAACCATCGGTACGCGCCTCGACATCAGCCAAGCAGTGGGAACAGTGAGCAAGTTGTGCGCCCACCCGGGTATGCCTCTTTATGTGGAGGTCAAGCGCCTGCTACGCTACCTCAACAGCAGCATCAGCCTTAGCCTCACCTTCAATGGCAAGAAGAGCTCATTGTCTACAGTGACGTAGCTTGGGACACAGATCTGGACACAAGGAGATGGACTAGTGGTTTTGTGCTTTTGTTCGAACGAGCAGCAATCAGGTGGAGGAGCAAGAAGCACAAGTGCCTTGCACAATCTTCCATCAAGGTAGAGAAAATTGCTTTGAGCAAAGCAACAAAGGGAGAACTTTGGCTACGTGAGCTACTGACAAGTCTTGGGCAGAAGCAGACAACAACAACGACCATGTACTGTGACAACATAAGCGGCATCGCGTTCACAAAGAACACTGAGTTCCATGCTCGCACCAAGCACATCGACCTGCGCTAACACTTTGTCTGCGAGATCATGGCAAAGGAGGTGGTACACATCAAGTTCTACCCCTCAAGCATGATGAAGGCAGATTTCATGACCAAGCTACTGCCAGCACATTGTTTTCAGCAGCAAAGGGCACAGTGTGGACTTGTGTGATTTTTATTCTCGCAAAGTAGGAGAATGATGGATGATGGATGATGGGCATTTCTGTTACTACACAAAAATAGCCCACCACGTGCCGAGACCTTGATTTTTGCTCCAACGGTTGGGGGCAATTTGGCCAACTGTCCTCGCCCAATGGCAAACCTTCTCGAATCTCATGACAACATTGACCACTTTCATGAATAGACAAAAAAAAGTGTCACGGACTTTTGGTCGACTTCTTGACGTATCAAGAAACATATAGATTTATAGAGATGCACCTCACATCTTCACCGTCAAACTTGGAAACCGCCCCATTCATGGGCAGAGCTTCTTGATCTGACCACTTACGATGCAACTCTACACGCGTCGCTCAAGAATCGACCGAACGACCCTGATTATGTCGCATTCGTAACTCGACACTTGCGTTCAATTGTTTCGACACTCGTCATCGAAGTACACTTTCCGCTAATCATAAATTGCTCAAGTGTCCCAAAGTCTTTATCGTGTTCTGCCTTGCAACTTCTACGTGTTCACCATACACGCTCCGTTCCGCATAACACACAGGGCCCAGCAGATGCATGTGCAGAAATTGAAACCCTCAACCCCGAATGTAATTCAGGATTGGGTTTGAAAGTTTTCAACCTGAAAACCAGTGATGGCTTGTCTGGCGTAAAAGAAAATTGAAATGGGCATTTTCACGATTGAGGACCCTGTTTTTCTTTTCTTTTTTTCCGATGCAAAACCCCCTATTACTGTGGAGGGCTTTAGTTTTTGCCGGGTCTCCTCCTGCGGGAAACATAAAAACCCTGAATACAAATAGGGGGTTTGCACGTCCAAAAAAACAGAGAAAAAAAGAGGGTCATCACTAGATTGTTGTCACGTACCCGACGTACACGAGTCCCTTGTCTTTCCGGGTGGACATTTCTATTATTTCACAAACAGCCCATCGTGTCGCAAGAACCGTGATATTCACTCCGACGGTCAAGGGCAAACTGGCCAACTGCCCCACTCTTAGTGGACATTCCCGAACCTTCCGACAGCTTTGACCACTCTCGGGAACCTACAAACAGAAGTATCATGACCTTTTGGTCCACTTCTCGATGCACCGAGACCAATATGAATCTATAAAGATGCATCTCGCATCTTCACCGTTGACCTTCTTCAATCTGACCATTCATGACACAACTCTGCACACGTCGCTCGACAATCGACCCAACGACCCCGACTATGCCTCATTCATAACTCGCCACTTGTACATACATGTTCAATCATTTTGACACTTGTCATTGAAGTACACTTACCGGTAATTGTAAATTGCTCAAGTGTCCCAAACACTAAATCGTGTTCAGTCTCGCAAAATCTACTTGTTCACCATCCACGCTCTGTTGGGTATAACACTTGGTATCTGAGCACAGCGGTGCTGGAGAGGCACTGGACTATTTCACCCATCCGGAGGACTACCTCGTACAAGCCGTCAGTGCATCTCACATGTCAAGACTTTGCAGACTTCGTGACTACAACGTAAGCCGAGCGAGCGCAATCGACGACCAGCGGCGGGTCTTTGGTGACAACTTCAGCGATGGAGGAGCAGAACATGCCGATGCAGGCGAAACCTGAAGCGACAACGACTGCTGGCGTGGCAGGCTATGCGGCAGCTGGAACAACTTCCACGGATTCGGCAACCAATCCGGTCACGGACCCAATGGCAATGAACCAGCCGCCCCAACCGACGGCTTCAACGACCACAACAGGGATGACAGGTGGCACTGGACAGCAGGCGCGGATCGACGAAGAACTGGCAAACCGGATCCCCGCACTTGAGGGGAGCAACAACCACCTGCTCCAAAAACTCAACGTCGCGACAGAGGCTCTTCACAACGCAAGCGCACGTGAAGTGGTGCTCATTGAGAGAAATTCCCAACTGTCGAGCAAACCCAAAATTTGCCTTGCTCCACTAGAACCGTTTGATCCTGCAAACTCAATAGGACTGACGGTTTGGATGTGGCTGACGAGTTTGGAGGTTTTTTTCACCGCTGCTGGGGTGAACGACGATCAAAAGAAAATTGACCTAGCAGCCGCGCTTCTGTGTGGCACGGCGTTAAGTTGATGGTCCGATCTGAAGACCATCCAATGGCAGCAGGAGACCTGAGGAGCCTCATCAACGGCCAACTGCACCCGTCTCATATTGTCGAGCGCAGGTGTTTTACCCTTGGAGAAGATCAACCCACAATGGCAAGACGCACTGAAGCCACCAACGGACTGGAATGAATGCTCGCGTGTGATGCTCACATGCTTTGGGCGACTGAACAAGAAGTCCTAGGCAGGGTACAAGCTCCAACATCTATGTCAGCAGTCCATCGTGGCAAAGTGCACACGGAGATTCTGCAAGATCATCATTGGAGCAGACATGACCCCCGAGGAACTCTGTTTCCATTACAACAACGGCCTCAAGT
This sequence comes from Penium margaritaceum, assembly GCA_023375785.1. NCBI lineage: Eukaryota > Viridiplantae > Streptophyta > Zygnematophyceae > Desmidiales > Peniaceae > Penium > Penium margaritaceum. The sequence goes on along the minus strand of SZWC01002527.1, from coordinate 185,492 downwards.
GAGATATTTGGCGAGCAATCGCTATTTTCGTCATCCAAAATGACTTATCGCGGATGATCGCAGCAGCAGAAAGGATTGACAGCACCGCATACAATACCCGGATCCAAAAATCCTACGGCTGGTGATCTCCTAACCACAAATATTGTGGAAACAAAAAAAAACCAGTTGGCGGACGCATCGACTCCGATGGAAGTAGAGGCCGTCGACCAGATAGATACGCGAACCTGTTACACTTGCAATTTTTTTTGGGCACATCGCTCGCCACTGTCGGAGAAAAACGAGTTGGAAAATTGAAAAGGGCAGGAGTAAAAGGCGTAACTCTTGTCCGTGAGGAGCGATATGTGCCAAAAGATCGCCCATCTGAATGGCTTACCTCACCACAGAGGGTTTCTAAGATGGCGAAGTTTGACGAGGGGTACAAGGACAACCAACTGGCGCTACCACTAAAGGTTTAACCTCGAGGATGCAAAAGTCCCAGAACGGTACCGACACTATTGGATAGAGGAGCCTCACATAGCTTTGTGAGCAATGACATGGTTTGTAAACTGGGTTTGCAGACCAAACCAGGGTGTTTGAAGGAAAAAACTGTTGACAGAAGAATACAGACATGGAGACTCCAAGAACCACTATGACTACTAGTAGGAGATCTACAGGATGTAACGGTTGGGAGGACTTGTGCGAGTGATCAAAAAATCATCCTCGGACGAGATTTCCTATACCAGCACAATACGCAGGTTGACTGAAGCAACGGCGATGTCTACGTGGAGATTGACGGTACCAAACATGAAACTCTGCATGAGAGTAGAGCTACGACCCCAACGCAACAAACGGTGTCCAAAATGATGGTCGTATGGCCATGTTAGGTGCAGATCTAGATCTAGAAAAACACGAAAAAGGTAAAAGTGTTCGAGTAACAGGAAAACCCCCTGTTACAGGTGAGGCTCGCTAGCCGAGCCCCACCCATTGGCTGGCGAGCAAAGCTCGCCGGCGAACAGCGAGGGTCGAGGGCGAACATGGCCCTCGACCCGGAAAGGCGCGGCACTAGCCGTGCATGCCCTCACACGGCCTAGACTAGGCCAGAAATCAAGCAAGCCTATTCTAGTCCAAAAGACCAACAAAGTAAGGTCTCGAATAGGTTTGTGAAGCTTCTGTCAGGAGTATCCTACTACAATTCCAAAGCCTACAGTAGGTGATGGAGCAGGCATGGGCCGACGGCCGGCGGGTGACATATGATAGCGTAGTAGGATGTTGCCGCATCTAGCGTGGATCACCACTGACCGCCGGATCCGCATGCACTGCACACCCACGGCCACACAAGGCAGAAAATATAGACACAGGGTTATCATGCCCCCTTGGCCAAGGGTGCTGCATGCATGCAGACAAGTTGATGAAGTTTTACAAGAAGAGTTGTTGAAGGTAGGGCTTTTGCGAGGAAGTCTGCAAGTTGCTCATCCCTGCTCACACCACACACTTGCACCACGCCAGCTTCCACTGCCTAACGTAAAAATTGATGCTCAACACTTATGTGCTTCTTGCATGGGTGCACCACACCATCATTGGCTGTGATGCGACGTGCAGCTGAGTTGTCACTATGCAGTGGTACGGGTCCCACAGTTATGCTCGATTCCCCCAGCAGCCTACACAACCATGAAGCTTCACATGCTGCCTCACCCAGCGCCATGTACTCTGCCTTTGCCACACTTCGTGAAACACATGACTGTTTGGCACAACGCCAAGAGACAGTTGTGCCCCACATGCAAAACACATACCCGCCCCGACTGCGTGCATGTCTGTTTCATGCATAATCACTGTCATTGTATCCATCAATCAAGATGCCCGTGCTGGGAGTGAAGACAAGACCCAACAATGCAGTGTCAAACACATAGCGCAACAGCCTTAGCAATGCCTTGTGGTGCGTTGTGTGGGGTTGCTGACTGAACTGGACCAGGGTGTTCATAGCACATGAGATGTCGGGTCGTGTGGTGGAGGAGAGGTAGGTAAGGTTGCCAATGATCTGTCTGTAGAGGGTAGGATCAGTGTCGGGGCCATAATCTGTGGTGTGTGTATCAAGAAGGTGAGCATACATGTCAGGAATCATGGGAGAATTTTGGAGTGGAAGGTGATGGACCAAGGGGTCAAACCGTGCCGTCAGTTGTGCAATGAATCGACCCTGGTGTAAGGTGAGTGTGTGTGTGGCTCTGTCACGTGTGATTGTCATGCCCAGGAAGTGTCAAGAATAGTGTTTTGGCGCGCCCTGACCCACCTAAGTATCCATGGCTACTTAGTGCAAAGAGATTTCCAAGGGAGGTGTGTGCTTTGGGTCGCCACAACACCAAGGGAGCAGAATTCTGGCACAATGCAGATTTCGAAAACTGAGAAAGGCTGGGAATCATTAATGGTTTGTTATTTTTGTGAGATTACATTAGATTCTTATAGCCTGTAACCTAAGCTTTCCAACGCATCCAAGCACGCCCAAAATGGAGCAGTAGAGCCCCTGCTACGGCAGACGAAGTAACCCTTGGTGGAGCCGCCCACCATGCCTTGCACGTTAGGCAACGGGAGGCGCTTCGACGATGACCCATCGGAGCGCCTTTCTTTGCCCAGAAGTCAAGGAGAGGTTCACCCTGGTCAAGGAGGTCCTTATGGTTACTTCATTTATACCCCTAGTGCATAAAGAACTCGTTGGAGACGAACTCGGACCACCTCGGTGGAAACATCCCATCACCAATGACGGAGACCCAGATTCCACCCGCCGACCACCCGAACTTCGGATGGGGCGAACGTTCTGAATTCTCAACCAAATCGAGCAACTGAAAGCTCAAAACTGCATGGAAAAATGCAATGCGTCCAATTCTGTAATCAGATCAGACATAAAACCACTCTCTGGTGGTCGAACCAGGAAAACGGCAAACGACATCCATGGCAGGGGTACTTATAACAATCTCCCCCGTGCACCTTTCATGCCGGATGCCTCATGCTCACTCTCACTCCTCTGCATCTGCGCTTTCAAGCCCTTCACAGCTTTTCAACCCAAGCCCTGCAAGGCTGATGACATGCCGATCATAGGGCTGCACCTTGGTCAAGCAATCCGCGAGCATGTGCTTCGTGCTGCAATGCTGCAGCACAACCTGTCCCTTCTCCACCATGTCGCGCGCGTAGTGGTAGCGCACGTCGATGTGCTTTGTCCTCCTGTCCTGCGTCGGGTTGTTGGGCAGTAAGATGGAGCCGGTGTTGTCCTCCTGGACCACCGTAGGCTCCTGCTGCGACACATCCAGCTCCCCTAGCAATCCGCGGAGCCACACTGCTTCCTTGACTGCCTCGACCAGAGCGATGTACTCCGCCTCCACTGTGGAGGTGGCGACGCAGTCCTGCTTCCTGCTGTACCACGAGACTGCTGCACATGCAAGGAAGAACACATAGCCAGAAGTAGACTTCCTCTTGTCCACATCGCCGGTGTAGTCCGCGTCAGTGTAGCAGACCAGCCACAAGGGGTCTGACCTCCCCTTTCCGTCGTACTTCAGGCGCGCGTGCAGTGTTGCCTGCAAGTGTTTGAGGATGAGCTTCACCGCTGTCCAGTATTGTGGCCCCGGGTTGGCCACATACCTGCTTACCTGTCCCACTGTGTAGGCCAGGTCCGGCCGAGTTGCCACCATGGCATACATGAGGCTGCCCACCACAGATTGGTAGGGCACCTCTGCCATGTCCTCCTTCTCCTCTTCACTTTGCGACGCCATTGCCGCACTCACCTCACAGCTTGTGGCGACCGGATTGCCCACTGCTTTGCAGTCCTCCATGTCGTACCGCTTCAGGACCAAGGCCACGTACTTGGCTTGCCTCAGCTCAAGCGTGCGCGCCCTCCAGTTCCGCGTGATGCTCACCCCGAGGTAGTACTCCAGCTCCCCCATGTTTGTCATCTTAAATCTGCTGCTAAGCTGCTCCTAGAGCTGCTGCAAAGCCACCAGATCTGATGAACAGAGGATCAGGTTGTCCATGTAGAGTGCAACAATCTAATGGAGTCCCTTTCTGAGCCGCATGTACACGCTGTGGTCTGACTCACAGTGCTTGAAGCCGAGCTCCATCATGTAGCCGTCCATCTACTGGTACCAGCACCTGTGCGCCAGTTTTAATCCGTACAAGGCCTTCCACAGCTTGCACACCTTGCCCTCAAGGCGCATCCACCCCCTCCAGCACCTCAAGGTAGATCTCCTTGTTGATGATGCCATTCAGGAATGCTGTCTTGACATCCATTTGGTGGATCTCCATATCCTTTGCGGCTGCCAACGCGAGGATCGTCCGGATGCTTGTGAACTTAGTGACGGGCGCAAACGTCTCATCGTAGTGCTCACCTTTCCGCTGCGCATACCCCTTTGCCACTAGCCGCGCCTTATACTTCTCCACCTTGCTGTCCTTGGTGAGCTTCAATTTGAACACCCAGTTGGCGCTGATCACCTTCACTCCCTCAGGCCGATCCACCAACTACCAAGTGCTGTTCTCAGCAAGGGATGAAAGGTGAAATTTTATTGCTTCGTCCCACTACTGCCCTTCAGGCCGTGCAAGTGCCTCTTGCACGGTCATTGGCTCCCATCATGCACTGCGCCATGTCGACCCAGCGGCCCGTGCTCCCGTCAGAATGCTTTGCCGTATTCCGCGGCCTCCGGCTGCGACGCGACGACCTTGGCAACGTTACCTGCTGGTCCTGCTGTTGCTCTGCTGCAACATTGTCCTCAGCCGCGGGCTCCCCCTTGTCGGCTGCTGCATCTTGCACTCCAGCGGCACCTGCACCTGTTGCGGTGCCTTGCTGCACTCCAGCACCGTCATCCTCCGAAGACCCATCATCGACCTCTGCAGCTACCACTCCTCCTCACGCTCAAGGAGTTGGAACCACTCCCCCTGCTTTGGAGAGTGCGCTGCGTCAATGTTGTTGCCGCTGCTGCAGTAGATCTGCTGCTCATCAAACGTGACGTCGCGGCTTGTGATGACGTCCTGCGTCCTTGGGTCAAAGAGGCGGTACGCCTTGAGCGCACTCTCGTACCCAATAAAACTTTTCTTTGCGCGGCCTGCACCAATGCGTGCGTCTTGTACCCGAACGCCTTCAGGTGCGCCACGCTTGGTTGGCGACCACTCCAAGCCTCCTGCGGCGTCTTCCAGCCGCCCTTCCCCTTCAGCACTGCCGTTGGGGTGAGGCTGGTGATGTAGCACGCCGTGCTCATGGCCTCGGCCCACAGGCTCCTTGGCAGTTTAGCATCCACGAGCATCGTCCGTGCCATTGTGAGAAGTGTCTGGTTCATATGCTCTACCACGCCATTAGATTGAGGCGTGTACGGAGTGGTTGGCTGCCACTCAATGCCCTGCTCCTTCAGCCACCCTCTGCAGCCCACATACTCCCCGCCATTGTCGCTGCGTAACGCTCTGCCTTGCAGCCAGTCTGCCTCTCCACCGCTCCAACATACTTCTTCAGGCGGTCCAGCACATCACTCTTCCGCTTCATGAAGTAGACAAAGAGTTTTCTGCTACAATCGTCGATGAAGGTGACAAAGTACCGCACGCCCCCAATGGACGACGTCCTGATCGTTCCGCACACATCACTGTGCACGACCTCAAGCAGGTTCTTGACCCGCCATTGTCCGTCTTCAAACGGCTTGCGTTTTGCCTTGCCCACGATGCAAGGCTCACACTTGCGCTCTGCGGAATCTGCTGCTGCGTCTGCTGCACCGGTGATGTTGAGGCCACGAACCATCTCGCGCTTCACCATCTCGTGCATGAATGCGGATGAAGAGTGCCCCAGCCGTCGATGCCACAGCTGCAGGTCTTCTCCCCCGCCTTTTGCGAGGTTGACGACGTGCGCTGACCAGTCTGTTGCATCGGCTGCCGAGGGTATGACCTTCGTCTCAACGATGTCGAGGCCTCCCTCGCACTTCGCTTTGAGCACGACCTCACTGTTGCCGTCCATCTGCACGACTTCACCTTTCCTGCAAAGAAGTAATTCATAGCCCTTGTCTCTCAAGCGGCTCACACTCAAAGTGTCAGCCAGGCTGGGGACATGTTGCACGTTTTGGATAACATGCTGCACCTTTTTACCACCAACCACCACCTCCACGTCTACATCACCTTGACCGGCCACAGTTTCGACCTTGTCATTGGCAGTCACCATGGACTTGGCAGACTTGGTGTAGTTGATGAACCCCACCTTTTCAACTTGGGTATGCTCCTCCACACCTGAGTCAGGACACCTCCGGTTGGCACCCTTCAGGTCATGGTTCTTCGTGCCGTTGAGGAGCACCTTCTTGCCTTTGGCGCCTTTGCCTCCGGCCTGCGCCTCCTCTGGAAACTCCATGGCCCAATGGCCCTTCTTGCCACAGTTGTGGCATGCTCCCTGCTTGGCACCCTTCTTGATGCCGCCCTTACTGCCACCTTGCTTGCTGCTGCTGCTACCACCCCGGATTTTGGTGACCAGGGCAGTTGAGGACGACGAGGTCTCGCCACCGCTCCGACGTTGCATCTCGTTGCGTATGTACTCGGCGACTGTGCCGTAGATGAGTTTATCCTCCTCCCAACCTCCCAACACGGTGATGAGAGGACCCCAACTGTCGGGTAGAGGCATGAGGAGTGCCATCGCCTGTATCTTCGTGTCAATCTTCCACCCTACATCATTGCATTATGAGGCAAGAGACTGGATTTGTTGCATTGCAGAAATGACGTCCTTATCCTCCTCGATCCTCACTTTCAAGAGTCGCTTCATTGCAAAGATCTTGTTGGCTAGGGATGTTGATTGGTGAATGAAGCAGAGCTTCTTCCACACGTCAGCTGTCAGGTTGCAACCTTGGNCAACTGTCGGGTAGAGGCATGAGGAGTGCCATCGCCTGTATCTTCGTGTCAATCTTCCACCCTACATCATTGCATTATGAGGCAAGAGACTGGATTTGTTGCATTGCAGAAATGACGTCCTTATCCTCCTCGATCCTCACTTTCAAGAGTCGCTTCATTGCAAAGATCTTGTTGGCTAGGGATGTTGATTGGTGAATGAAGCAGAGCTTCTTCCACACGTCAGCTGTCAGGTTGCAACCTTGGATGTAGCCCCACTGAGATTCATGCAGCGCCAAGAATAGGAGCATCAACGCCTCCGTGTTCTTCCTCGCGAAGGCTGTCTTCTCCTCGTCCGTTGCGCTTGCATATTGAACCTCCGTGCCCTTCATGAGCTCCAGCAGACCCTTGTGCGCAAGGTAAATCTCCAAATGCCACTGCCACAGCCTAAAACCTGGGCCGCCCATGTACTTTTGGATGGGCGAGGACTCTGTCTTCTGTGCCATGTTGAACTTCTGTAATGGACAGTCTCAAAGTGCGACAGCGATGTCGGCCGGAGCGACACTCCCGTGCGTTACGGAAGCCGTGAAAGTCTTGGTAGGCAGGTCAGGGCTGTGGGCCCATAACCCTTTGTCAAGAACAGTTTCTTGGCGTGCCCTGAACCACCTAAGTATCCATGGCTACTTAGTGTAAAGAGACTTCCAAGGGAGGTGTGTGCTTTGGGTTGCCACAACACCAAGGGAGTAGAATTCTGGCAGAATGCAGATTTTGGAAACTGAGAAAGGCTGGGAATCATTAATGGTTTGTTTTTTTTGGTGATATTAGATCGTATTATTATAGCCTGTGATCTAAGATTTCCAACGCATCCAAGCACGCCCAAAACGGAGCAGTAGAGCCCCTGCTACGGTCATCGAAGTAACCCTTGGTGGAGCCGTCCACCATGCCTTACACGTTAGGCAACGGGAGGCGCTTCGACGATGACCCGTCGGAGCGCCTTTCCTTGTCCAGAAGTCAAGGAGAGGTTCAACCTGGTCAAGGAATTATGGTTACTTCATTCATGCCCCTGGTGCATGTGGAACTCATTGGAGACGAACTCGGACCACCGCGGTGGAATTATCCCGTCACCAATGATCGAGACCCTGATTCCACCCCCCGACCACCTGAACTTCGGATGGGGCAAACTTTCTGAATTCTCAACCAAATTGAGCAACTGAAAGCTCAAAACTGCATGGAAAAATTCAAGGATTCCAAAAATGCATTCCGATCAGACATCAAACTACTCTCTGGTGGTCGAACCTGGAAAACGACAAACGGCATCCATGGCTGGGACACTTTTAACAGGAAGTTGCATGCCTCTCCTAGGTCTGTCATTTGATACTGCGCCGTGAGCAGTGCCTTGGTGTCCTGGATGAGAGAGAATGAAGGGGAGAGGATCAAGAGATCTTCAACATAAACAATTAGAGCATCAGGAACATTGTTGACACAGCGAATGAACAAGGAGGGATCACAGATACTTTCCATGAACTCCACGCCTTCCAATGTGCAACGTATCTCCTCGTTCCAACATCGTGGTGCTCACATTAATCCATACAGTGCTTTCAATAAAAGCCACACCCGGTCAATGCCATCGTCGAAACCTGGTGGTTGTTCCACGTACAGTTCCTCATCCAGGGGGGCATTCAAGAAGACATTTTTGACATCCATTTGATGAACCTCCCAGTCCTTGTGGGCTGCGACCCCAAGTAAGACACGACAGGAGGTGTACTTGCCCACTGGAGCATAAGTGTCTGTGAAGTCTCGACTGGGTATTTGGTGAAAAAATTTGGTCACAAGGCGTGCCTTGTATTTCTCAAAAAGATCGTGTAAGTCTCTTTTGACCTTGTACACCCTTGTTCAAGTCAAAAGCCTTCCGCCCAGGTGGGAGTGGGACAAGCTTGTAGACGCCATGCTCGAGCAGGGCATTCAATTCGTCGGCCATCACCTTTTCACACTCAGCCGCGTCAGGATGACTCCTTGCCTCTTCTACTGTCAGTGGCTCTGTGAGGGGTGTTGTTATACTGGCTGGGCCGACGGTGTGATAAAACTGTCTGTAGTTAACTCTTGCAACATTACGCTGTGACCGACGGACAGGGTCAGGCTGTACTACAGCGTCTATGTCCAGTATGGAGGGAGACACGGGAGTATCTTTTGTTGTATGCGTGTCAGTTGACCCGGATGAAGCCTCATGGGCATTACCGGTCTGGTCTGTAGACGGTGGTCGGTCTGGCTGCACTCTGGTAGCAGGGACAAAAACTGGAACACTGACATACTCTGGGTAGCAGTCAGGGACTGTGAGTGTTGGTTCCTGTTTCAGTGTTTTGAAGGTTTTGTATGGCATGTGCTCCAAGAATGATGCATCCCGAATCTCAACAAATGAGTGATGGACAGGATCCCAAAACCTCCATGCTTTAGAGGCATGAGAGACACCAACAAAAACACACCATCAGCCGCGTGGACTCCGTTGTGGTTCTGCGAACTGCACACATGCCATCGTGCCCCATACTCGGGCGGGACGCAAATCAGCCCGTTCCCATGGGGTAACTTTCTTTGGTAAGGGACCTTGGGATACCCGATTCCACACCCAGGTAATGTACTTCACGTCCTCTTCCCATAACCCAAAGGACAGGCCTGACTCAGCAAGTAACGTGCGCAGTGCATCCCCCAGCGTTCTGTGCCACCTTTCAGCCACTCCATTTTGTTGTGGAGTGTATGGTGCTGTAGTTTGATGCACAACGCCTTTAGCCTTGAGCTCTGTTTCAAGAGGACCAAGGAATTCCCCATCCCGATCCGTGCGCAGAATGCGCAAAGAGCAACCAGTTTGCCGTTCAGCCAATGGAATCCACTCCATGATTGCTCGTTGTGCGTCTGCTTTGGTTTTCAGCAAAGAAGCCCAACGGAAATGACTGTAGTCATCTATAAGTTTCAGTATGTACTGTGAAGCATACTGCACTGAGGGAACTGGCATGGGTCCTGTGAGGTCTGCATGCACCAGTTCTAGTGGTTCCTTGCTCACGTGTTGAGATACGGGAAAACTCTGTCGGTGTGCTTTATCTTTTTGACAGTCTAAAAAATCTGTCGCCTTCAAGCCATGTGGACAATCTTGAGAACTCAGACCATGAGCAGGTTGATGTTTCAGCAGATCAGTGATCAGTTATGTGTTGATATGAGCCAGTCGCCGGTGTATGAGATCTGTGTGGTGTGAGTCCATGGTGGTCATCACATGTGCTTGTGTTCGGTCTGATGGAAAGGCGGGATACAGTGTCAGTCGGTACAACGTGTCATTGTGGAGTAGCCCATCAGCCAGAAGTTCCCTGTTAGAACCATAGATCATGCACTTCTGATCACGCGTAAGTGTAGACATTCCCGCTTGTCTGTCCAACTGCCCCCCTGACAACAGGTTCACCTTTAATCAAGGGACATACAAGACACCCGTCAGCCACATGACCCCACCAGGCGCTTGCAACGCAACAGTACCAATGCCCTCAACCCTCAGTACCTCCCCAGAGCCAGTCCGAACACCATGTAAATCATGCGTAGCATACAACAATACAAACAGGAAACGATGCAAGGACACGTGGTGTGAAGGCGCTGTGTCAACATGCCTAAACCCTAAACCCTATACGTGTTGTGAACGGCAGCTGCAGCCACTGCGGAGGTGCTCTGGTGCGTATATGCGGCCGGTGCAGTAGACGACATGTCACGAGCTCCGCCTTTCAAAATTTCTTCGCAGTTTTGAAGTTGCTCAAAGACGGTTAAGAGGTCAATATCCTCAATCTCGGCCACTGGATGGCGATGAAAGATGTCATGCCGAAACTCCTTGTACTGTTCGTCAAGGTGGAGGAGCACCACATCCAACCACTCAAGATTGGAGCAAGACAAACCGAGACCGAGCAGGCGTTGACGTATGTCCATTGCATCGTCCCAATACTCGGTGATTGGTGCTCCAGGCTTAGGGTACAGGTTGCGTAGCCGGTCTCGCAGGGTCACGACGAGTGTCATGCCCCGCTCCTCATGGCGGGTGGAGAGGTGCCTCCAAGCGTCGTGCGGTTGAGGTGCGCCACTACAGGGGTCAGAAGGGTCTTCACCCTTTTCTCCAAACCAAAAGTGGCGCAGAGCGTGCAACTGGTTGTCTGGGAGAGTGCGAAGTAGAGCATTGAAGGCACGCAACAGCACATGGTCTCTTGCGGCATGTGGAGATGGTTTGAGGTAGTACTCCTCCAACCCATCCTCTGCCGCCCAGGATAGGAAGAGGTCCTTCCAGGCAAGAAAATCCCTGCTACCCAGCTGTGGCGGAGGGAGTTACCGCTGTCCGAGACCTAGCTGCGCCATGGCCGCGGCGGTGAGAGTCACGGCCGCCGGATCGCTGTTGCCGCCGCCCTCGACTTCACTCATGATGACTTTGGACTTCTTTCCTGCACTCTTCTAGCCTCCCGGAAGGTAAGGAAACACACTTCCACGGCTCAGATGAGGAAAGACGGGCCTGAAAATTTTGGCAGTAATTCGCAGGGCCCACTTTGGGCCCAGATTTCTGCCGAGAGCCTACAGCTCTATAGGAAACAGCCGGGGAAGGCACTGAACCCTGCACAGCCACCCGAGCCACCCCAGCCACTTTGCCCAACCCAAGAGACAAGGGTGGGCACTCCGGGGTGAGGAGGAAGGGCGTGGACAAAGGGAGAGCTGCTCACGCCCTCCTGTAGGCCCTTCTGACGTGCGCGACGGCCTGTCTGGCCTCGCGCACTGTCTCTGGAAGCCTTCACTACCTTCTTGTGACCTGTGCGCCCTCTTGGACCTCGCCAACCCCCGCCAAACTTGCAAGCCTATGGTGGCCGCCACCTGTTTTGGCTCCTACGGTCAGCTATCTTTTGTCTTAGGCCCTAGACATGGCTCTGATACCATGAGAGTAGAGCTACGACCCCAACGCAACGAACGGTGTCCAAAATGATGGTCGTATGGCCATGTTAGGTGCAGATCTAGATTTAGAAAAACACGAAAAAAGGCAAAAGTGTTTGAGTAACAGGAAAACCCCCTGTTACGGGTGAGGCTCGCTAGCCGAGCCCCACCCATCGGCCGGTGAGCGAAGCTCGCTGGCGAAGAGCGAGGGTCAAGGGCGAACTCGGCACTCGACCCGGAAAGGCGCGGCACTAGCTGCGCCTGCCCCCATGTTGACTTCGACTTCCAACTTTTGGGGTAAAATTCTAAGTCGGAGAGTCGGTCAAAGTTGACTTAAGATCGACTTAGGGCTCATTTGGTTTCGGAAGCGGTCCTACTCGGATTCCGAGTCGGATTTGCAGTCAGAGTGAAGTTCCACTCAGATTCTGACTTCGAACAAGTCGGATCCGACTTTGCCATCCGCGGACAGCACCGATGGCTGCAGTGACACTCCAACCGGACGTCCGAGTTCGAACTGGGTCATGAGAAGATGAAGCGATGGTGGATCCGAGTCGACATCTCCCGTGGCAACTCGGTCGAATCCAAACGTGCCCTTAGATATTGGTAGTGGAATATAGTTCATGACGTGCTGGTTCCAACGCAATTTGAATCGCTAAATTCCGTTAAAATTTGAGGAAGTTATGACTGTTCAAACTTGGGATATGCATAAACACCTCATACAGCTTCATTTTGTTTACAAATGGCTTCATATGACATCATATACATGTTACATATGCAGTCCATCAAGTGTTGAAAGACACATACATAATATTTTTAACAATGGTGTACTTGAGACACAGTCTTTGGCACACAATAATGAGCATCCTAACCAGTTGGAGGAAAATCGACTTCCGACTTGGCTCATCGGGAGCCGACTTCCAACTTCCGACTTCCGACTTGGCCATCGACTTCAACTTCCCAAAGTCAACATGGGCCTGCCCACACACGGCCTAGACTAGGCCAGAAATCAAACAAGCCTATTCTAGTCCTAAAAATCAACAATTCAAGTTCTCGAATAGGTTTGTGAAGCTTATGTCAAGAGTATCCTATTACAAGTCCAAAGCCTACAGTAGGTGATAGAGCAGGCATGGGCCGACGGCCGGCGGGTGACATATAACGGCGTAGTAGGATGTCGTCGCATCTAGCGTGGATCACCACTGACCGCCGGATCCGCATGCACTGCACACCCACGGCCACACACAAGGCAGAAAATATCAACACAGGGTTATCACCACGTGCGGGAAGGAAGCCGACAACAGAAGAAGCAGAGGTGGAAGCAGCAGAGGAAGCTGCGGAAGCCAAAAGGCGACAGCCTGTGCAGCCGATACCACTCAACGTGGTCGAGCACTGTATACAACGAGGAGCTCAAACGTGGCTTCTACATCTCAAGCCAATGGGAGAGGCAGAAGTGGCAGCAGCTGACTCTTCATCAGCCTCATCAGCCTCATCGGCATCAACAAAATTTGGGATGGTACCTGAAGAGTTCGCACCAGTCATCCAAGAGTTTACCAACGTCTTCCCCGATGAGCTCCCAAGAACCTTACCTCCTCAACAAGACATCGAGCATCACATCAAAGTGAAGCTAGGCAGCGGACCTACCGTCCGAGGGGCCTATCACATGAGTGATCATGAGCTGACCAAGCTGAAAAAGCAGCTCGACGAGATGCTCGGTCACGGGTTCATCCTTCCATCCACATCACCAAAAGATGGTGAGGCAAAAAACGGTGCATGGCCTCGTCATTGCCGGTACGGAAGATGCTGTAGCAGATGCAACAGAAGAAAAGAAGTGCAAGAACTCCATTTTGGGCAAGGCTTGTTGCAAGCTGTTCAACAGAAATACGTCTAGCTTGCAGGACCTAGTGGAGGTCATGCAAAAAAAACGTGTGCAGAACATTCAAAACACCAAAAAAAGGTGACTTGAGGTACATCATCTTTACCAACAACTGCAACAGAAATCTTGATGTGTACTTGTTGAAGAGAAAAGGTGATGTCCTGGAATAGCTGAAGGATTATGTTGCAGTTGAAAACAGGCAGACTTGCTGGAAGGTCATAGTGCTACGCAGTGGCAACCGCAGAGAGTACGTGGAATTCAGTGGGTGGTTGAAGGAGGAGGCCATTAAGTGGCACAATGCCGTTGTTTCCACAGTCAAATGGAATGGCGGTGTGGGTGAAGAAAATGCTGCTAAGAATGGTGTGAACCATGCTTGTGGACACAAAACTGCAGCACAGTTTCTAGGCGGAAGCTGTACCCATGGCAAGCTACACCATTAACCTCACCCCAAAAGTGTTTCTAAAGGGTAAGGGTGGCTGGAAGATTCCACAGGAGCTTTTTTACAGGGCACAAGCCAAGTGTGGTGCACCTAAAGGTGTTTAGATTCAAGGCACACGTGGTAGTGCAGGCAGCGTAGTGGCATGACAGCAAGTTGGAACCGTGGACAAAGGAATTTCTCTTCCTTGGCTACCAGGGCATGCATAAAGCGTATCTGTTTTTCGACCTGCGCACTCAACATATCATCCACAGCCATGACATTGAGTTTGAAAAGCAGCAGAGCTACAACAGTAGTTGCAATGAAGAGGGTGTCACGTACTCTCCTAAGGTTGGAGAGTGGTTTCCAGCTCCTTTGACTAAAAGGGGCTGGTGGGTGCCGAAGTTGAGGATGTGTCATTGGAGCATGGTGGTGTAATAGAGGTAACAGCTGAAACAGTCGTAGTAGCCGCATCAGTTCCCACAGAAGCAATTTGCACAGCAGCAATTATCACAGAAGTTCCCGCTGCAACTATTTCCACAGAAGCAAGTACCCCAGCAGTACTTACCAAAAAAGCTGTTCTTAAAGCAGTATTTCGTACAGCAGTAGTTCCCATAGAAAAATTTCCCACAGCAGCAGTTCTAACAGCAACAATTCTCACAGAAGCAGCAGCTTTACTGAAATTCAGATGCAGGGCTTGCATTCTTTCTTCAGCAACAGTTAACCCAGCAGCATCAATAAGTACAGCAGTGACAGCTGCTATAGGTGGAGTGGCTGCTGAAAACGCAAAAAATGGCTCTGGAACTGCATCCATCAGGAGGAATACACGAGAGGTCCTGATTCAACTTTTGAACCACTAACCAAGTTTTGACGCTTTCCTGAGGCTGAAGAACGGCAAAAATCTGGTTGTACATGCACCGGCGGTGGGCCCAGAAAGAAGGTATCTGAAATTTTTTCAGTTTTTACATTTTCAAACAAACCAACAAGGTAACTCTGGATTCAAAAATTTGCACTGATAGTTCTGGGTAACAATGAAT
Organism: Penium margaritaceum; assembly: GCA_023375785.1. Classification (NCBI taxonomy): domain Eukaryota; kingdom Viridiplantae; phylum Streptophyta; class Zygnematophyceae; order Desmidiales; family Peniaceae; genus Penium; species Penium margaritaceum. Next base: position 170,440 of record SZWC01002527.1, on the reverse strand, counting down.
CCATTAAGGCCACATGTGAATGAAAAATTAGAGCAGCTATTCAGAATTCTTATCACAAACAGCAAAAATGATTTCTGAGACAGGGGAATGTGCACTGCTTACCTCTAAGGGATGAATGTGTTGAAGTCCACTCGCCAATGTCAATTAGTGAGACTTTGCTTCCTGGTTCATTCATGGATAAAAACTTCCCTCTCATCACCAATTACTTATGTGCTGTAATTTTCTAAAATCTTGAGAAGCATCCAGATGATGGTTTGAAAATTCTAAATAAGCCCATAAGGCTTCAAAATGGGATTTGTAGGATGCAAAGGAAAAGGGTGATGATGGTGATGAAGATAGTGACAGTGACAATGACGATGATGATGATGAAAATGATGATGATGATGATGATGATGATGATGATGATGATGATGATGATGATGATGATGATGATGATGATGATGATGATGACGACGACGACGATGATGATGATGATGATGACGACGATGATGATGATGATGATGATGATGACGATGATGATCATGAAATGGTAGATTCATCCAATGAAGAAGAGGTCAGATGCTATTTAATCACAATGACGATGACTTAACAGGAATTTGAAGCGCACCATGTTCTTTTTTGGTTGTTTCTTCATGCAGAAATTGGCACCTTCTGTGCCGCAGACTGTTCTTTTTGTTGCACGGACAATGCCTTCTGCGATGCGGACGGTGCCTTCTGTGCTGGAAACAGCTCCTCCTACACTGTATATGGTGCCTTCTGTGGTGAAACCAATGTCTTCTCTGCCGCAGATGGCCCCTTCTGGCCCACACCACTGTTGGAAAGTCTCTCACTGTTATCTATTGCTAGCATGTGCAGGATATCATTGTGTCACTAAAATATTTCAGTTCATCTCTACTGGATCATGAGGACATGCCTGGAGGGCACTTGGCACCTGGAGCGCAGCAGCTGTTGGAACCTACTGCACCACTGCTGAAGCCTTCCATGTTGTCTGTTGCATCGTCAATTCTGCAGTTGGCACCTGCCATGCCCCCACCACCATCTCAAGCGCAGACAGATTGGGCACCTATCGTACTGCCCCCCACACCAGCCATGCCGTCATTTGCACCTGCTGCACTGCTGCCGCCGGCTCTTCAACAGACAGGCTGGGCATCTACCATGCCTCTGCTTACACACAGTGCGTTGCCATCGGCACCTGCTGTGCCACCATCACCACCTCATTTGCAGACAGGCTGGGTGCCAGCTGTGCCACAACGTCAAGGGCAGCAGCCTTTGGCTCCTGGTATGCCGCAGCCGCCATGTAAGCCACCATGTAAGAAATGCTTCATTTCCACTGTGGCTAATGCCACTGCACCCAGTGCAATGTGCCTTCCCAGCTACTGGTGGCCTGTCATCGTTGTCTTCATTCACTGCTTTTCATTCTGGACTTCTTCATACTTCGTTTTCTCCTTCTACACCAGGAAACACCTGGCCGTTGTGAAGTGCACAACCCCGTGAAATTAGATGAATGGAGCATGTTTCGGATAATTCAAAGACATGGCACGGAGCTTGGTATCACAAGTGCAAGAGTGGATGAACTCCTTTGCAAGATAAACACAGATAGTACAATGATGTCCTCAGGCAGGTATGTGCTTTTCAAAAGCTTGCATGGATTTTTTTTTATTGAATAGTCTCACCAATGTCAGATGACCCTTTTGAAATGTGTTGACGAAGGCTAGTGGGATGATTCATTGATCTCAAAGCTGGAGAAAATGAAGGTAAATGGGGACTTTAGTCTTCCTTATTTTTTTGCAGAAATTTTTGCTTCTTCCTATTGAAGCATACTTTTTCTGCGCTGATTTTTATCACTATTATTTGGAGGTTGAATGTTGATGTGGCCTCTCGAAAAATTCTAGCTACCCATCAGTTCTCCACAGTATTATGGAGGAATTATGGAAACAGGGTGAGTCATACAAACTTCTCATTCAATGGAATTACCATGAATTCATATCTTTCTTCTTCTTCTCCTCCCCCCCCCCTCCTTCTTCTTCCTCCTCCTCTTCTTGTTTCTTGTGTCAATTCTTCATTGCATGTTCCTTGGATTTCTCTTTTGTTATGTAGGTGTTGATGAATGATCTAGCTGTTGAAATAGTGTGCACCTTGTCCACTGCCTAGCTGGCTAGCTACACATACAGACAAGGCATGCACTGCTCTATGGAGTATGTCCCCTTGGTCTGTTCTGAGATGGGCCAGGAATGCACTGCCCATTATGGGTATGTGCCCTGTGGCTCATCATAGTAACCATACTTTTTTGGCTTGGTTGATTAGGCACCGGAGTCTCAAACCAGAGGTCGCGGGTTCAAACCCCGCGACGGCCGCAATTTTCTTTGTGGCCAAAACTGGGACAGGAAGCTTCTAGGAAGCTTACTAGAGCCTGCCTTGAGGATGACACTTGGCGGTCTAAGGACGCGCCAAGTAGGAATGTAGGATGAGGTTGGCTCCAGTGGAGCCACTACAAGCAGAAGCTTTAGCAAAGCTCTGCAAGTATAAAAGCCTGTACCTTGCATGCATCCATTTACAGTTCTTGCCTTTGAGACTCCTCACAGAGTGTCCAACCAAAGGTAGACACTAAAGACCAACATGCGGACTTCGTGAGGTTGCAAACCAAACGAACCTAAAGTGTGGATCCCTCGTTCGAGGGTGATATGTTATCTTGGTTGCAATACTAAGAGCGGTTGGCGGCCTCCCATGTCGGGACCGTTTTCTAGACCGTTGCTATCTGGCGCATTGACACTAGCAACATATGATGTGGCCACCTGAAGTCAGGAACTAACTCTGGTAGAGCACAAGGCCAGAATAGTGGGGGAGTTGCAGGGAAGAATAGGTGGGGAAGGGGATCAGTAGAGTGATTCTTTCATGCATCAGAAGAGAAGCAGAATGAAGCAGAAAAACAGTGGCAAGTGGACTGAGTAGAAGAGTGGACTAACCAAAGGGTGCAAGTTGGTGGTAAAGCGGAGCAACAGATGAACGGCAAAGCGGCAGAGCAGAGTAGTGGTAGAGTGGAGCAGCAGAAGGTTAGCAAAGTGGCCAAGTAGAAGAGCGGTGAGTTGGTCAAGCAGAAGAGTGGCGCAATGAAACAGTAGAAGAGAATAAAAATTATGGAACAGAAGAGTGGCATGACGGTGGATCAGAGGAGCAGTGGAGCTGAGTAGCAGAAGAGTGGAAAAGCGGTGGAGCAGAGGAGTGGCGGAGGGGATCAGAAGAGAGGTTGAGTGGAGCATCAGTAGAACTGCAACGTGGTCGCAGATCAAAAGATTGAAGGAGAAGAGAAACAATAGTGGAAAAGCAACAGGGAAGAAGATTGGATACGGGGGATAAGAAAAAGGATGGAAACAAAGAGTGTTAAAGTGGAGCAGCAGAAGAGTGGTGAGTGGAGGAGCAGAAGAGCGCCAGATTGAAAAAGCAGAAGTGTGGCAAAGAAGTTGAGCAGAAGAGCAAATTAGTAGAGCATGTTAGTAAATCCGAAGGGTGGGAAAGTAACCAAGTAGAAAAGTCAGAGGTTGGAAGAGCAAAGCAATGCTAGAGAGGATGCGTGGAGCACCCGTAGGAAAGAGCAGAGTGATAGAAGGAAAGAGTAGAGATCCAGCAGAGAACAACTGAGTGTGGTCGAGGAAGGGCAAAGAGTGAGAGGGGAAGAGCAAAATGCCAGTGGGGAATAATGGAGTGCCAGCGGGGAAATGCATAGTGCAACCAGGGAAGAGCAGTGTGCCAACAGGCAAGAGCAGGGAGACAGTGGGGAAGAGTAGAGGGCCAGAGAGGTGCATAGTTCCAGAGAAGAAAAAGTGAATTTTAGAGGAAGAACAGGGAAAAACGTGGAGTGAAAGATGAAACGTGCTAGTTTAGAGCAATGGAAGGCAAGAAAGGTCCAAAAGGAGAGGACAATGTTGGTTTCCAGATTTTAACGAGTATTTCTAGGGTGGAAGACATGAAGAATAGTTCAGAAGCACATGGAGCTGAACTGGTGCAGAAGGGCGGTGGTGAGGGTGAAGGTGATGGTGAGATGGAAGGAGCAGAAAAAAAGCCAGCATCAAGTGAGAACAATGTACTTAGCCAGAGAGATTTAGGGGTTGAAGTAATGTTACAGCACCAGTACAGAATACCAAATACATGTAAATAGATGAAAAGAACAAGATCAAGAATACCCAAGTTGGCGCATTGTGCTTGATGTAATTCCAAGATGAGATCAAGATGTTTTTCGGACAACAAATTCTTCCATCAGTCATGTCATGGCTGGTCCAGTATGTTTTGTTGCAATACATATCTCTGATTGTTACGTGACATTGAATGTATCCATGGGTTTTCTGTCAGGGTTATGTTCACTTGAAAAGTACCTCCACCACCTACCAGCTCAGATTTCACATCTGCAACTGACAACAAGCCTCAAAGTATTACCTGTATGACACTGGTTTTAAGTAGAACACATTCAATTGGATTATCAAGGAAGATTCCCTAACATTTTCCCCCGCACATTTTACACGGTGAATGATGTAGAAGTAAACCATGGTTGTTTCATTCATATTGTTGTACAAATGGAAGCTAGCTAGTTAAGCGTATCAATGTTCATTCAACTGTTGTACACACAATATGTGAACAGGTACTCTCTTAACAATTGTCAGTGTACTTATCTTTGTACATACATGAAATGGTTCAGATGTGTTTTCAGTCTTTTTCTTTTTGCATACTTGAATACACTAAGCTTATGTATACACGTATACATGATAACTACACATGAGTTGGCAGAAAATGAATGCAAATCAGTACTTTTCCAGACAAATGTGTTCAGAAAATGGTCACTCCCCAGTCTATGCACAAGAAAAGTGTTACATCCATTTGATTTGGAAGGTTAGGCTCGTCACAAGAACTTTAGGCTCTATCAAGAAGATAACACCTCCAACCAGAAAGTTGCCCAGACTCTCAAGTACTATTGAGAGTCTAGGTCACTGCCGGAATTCTGGACATCATGAAGTGAATAATTTCTTGTTTTCAGTCTATATTTGAAAACAATGTATCATTTTGGGAGTAAAAATGAAGAAATGAAGCTATCTATGTTAAAGAGCTGAAAATATTTTGATATGGAAAGTTCTTTCATCATGGTACACAAAGGTTCCAATTGGGATGTTTAGTTATGGAAACCAAAAAAAATGCTTGACAATGGATATTCCACAGTCGTTCCACAAGCCACCTTCCCCTAGTTTTTCTTGCACTGAAAACACCTGACCAAAATCCTCTTTATCATTCCCATAGTCATCCACGCTGAAGCTATCAACAGGATGTGGAACATCCTCATTGGTGCCAAGTCTACAGATTCTCCATTCTCGAAACATCTACAGTTTAAAAACACATGGGAAAAAATTTCCATCAAGTTGGGGATGGATTCCGTGAGACTCTGAATGGTTAACAACCAAAGAAATTATATGAATTTCTTTTCTTAAGATGCAGGTGGAGACCTGGAAATGTGGTGCATGCATTAGGACACAAGAAGAGTGTATCAAACCTGTTCATCAATGCGGTATCTTTTGTTTGTGGAGATTTCCAGTGGTACATGATTTGGAATCCATAAGTTTTGAGACAAGGATAGACAAAAATGAAAATTCAGGTCGTTGAACATTTTGGAAGTGGCAAATGTCTCTCTAATCTGGAACTTGCATCATCCTGTGCACATTTTTGCAACCAGCACTCTCCAAGCCTTTGCATGGAGGTCTCCATTGTTGGGTGGCCCGAAACAAATAGAATTAGGTGCAAGACTCCGGTCCTGAACCTGGTACTGCCGTGGACGCAACTCTCTTCACAGAAACAACATGCAAAAAAGTAATGAAAACTGGAAAATGCAGAAATAAAGCAAAAATGGGGCTTCCTTGATGCACCAGGAGATCAACCAATGCTTTCAGAAGAATAATTCTGCGCTTCAAACCAGTCAAAAGAATGAATTTAAGTCCATTTTGTAAGAATTATACCCATGTGCAAATGTAGCACTCAACCAATGATTTTCATGTGATCAACCAACAAACTTTACAACTCATGCATCATGATTGGTGCATGTTGAAGGAGAATCTTACGAGAATGTAAGACTTCATCTCGTCCAAGTCATAATTGTAATACTCTGGATTCTTGAGAGGGGAGTGAAGATACTAAAGGAGGCCATAAACATGGAAA
>SZWC01002527.1:156751-159251 GCA_023375785.1 Penium margaritaceum | reverse complement strand
ACACGGCCAGCCCGCAGCAGGTACGAGACGACGGGGAAAGGGCCTCAGAGCTGGCGAAAGAAGCAAGGAGAGATCCGAGCAGCACAGCAGGAGAGGGCACGGCGACGGGCGGTCAGCGAGGCGCGACAGCAGCCGGCACCGGATTTCGCAGAGGCGAAGCAAGAGCTACAGAAGGAGAGGGGAGAGGGGGAAGGTAGCCCCACGACGAGTATGGAGGCGGACCGAGACAAGGTCATCCTTGGGAGACAAGGCGAGGAGGACAGAGGGGAGAAGGATGCAGCAAGTAAGAAGGAGAAAATGGGAGAGACAGGTGGGATACAGGCCAGTGGGACACCGGGTGAGACTGAGGAATGGCAAGACCACGGTATAGAGGACGGGGCTGGGGAGGAACAACAGTCTGCCAGGAGCAGAAAGGGAAAGGGGAACGGCGAGAAGGCGAGCGGACAGGAAGACACAAAGGGTGAGGGGGTGAGGGAGGAGGTTGAGCCCTCAGGGAGGGGCCCGGAGGAGAGAGACGAGGACCGGAGGAAGACAACGGGAGCTGACACAAGCCGAAGCGAAGTCCAAGGAAAGGGCCCGGAAAGTCCACCCCAACGGGAAGACCGCCGCGACCAACGAGGGTGGGGTAGGGATGGCGCAAAAACTATGGGAAGAGGTGGTCTTGGCATGCGGGGCGATGCAAGAAGATACCAGAGATAGGATCCAAGGGCTGTTCCTCCGCTACGACGAGGTCATGGGCTGCCACTTCAGCAGCCTCTGGGGTCAGACGGATGCCCTCCGACAGGAACTGCACCGGGTCCAGGTGGCGCAGACAGTGTCAGAATCGCGCATGCAAGAGTTATACGAGGCTACGCGCGAGGTGCAGGCGGTAGTCACAGCCCAGGCAAGGGGGAGGGAGCAGGACCGACTGGAGGACGAGCGAGTGCGACTGGAGGTCGTAAGTGGATGTGAGACTTTGCGCGATGCGGCACTGGGTGTGCTCGACCAGCAGCAGAGAGGACTCGGGGAGCTCGCGGGGGCGCTGACTGTGCAGTGGGCACTGTCTCAGAACAGGAACCACGTGTGTCAGGGTTTGGAGAACAGAGTAGCGGAATTAGAGGAACGGGGCACAACGAGACGCCGTGGAGATGGCCGAGGGAGCATACGGAGAGGAGTGGGTGATTAGGACTGGGGAGACACGCATGGCAATGACGACAGGGTCCATGGAGACAGGAGACGAGAGAGATGCACCGTAATCGACCGAGGGGAGAGGAGGAGAGGAGAAGGATGCAAGGGGTGAGACAAGCGGGAAGGTCCCTAGTGCTAGGCACCATAGCACCCAAGGGAGTGGGGGGAACGGAGGGAGCGGAGGGAGGGCAGCCGGAGCAAGCGGATCAAGAGCAGGAGGTGACGAGGAGGATGGGGAGGACGGAAGGAGACGGAGGGAGGAGGAAGGAGAGATAGGGGGCAAAGAGGGGGAGGAGAAAGGGGAGGAAGAGGAAAAAAAAGGAGAGGAAGAGGAAGGGACGCGAGAGGAGAGGCAAGGAGAAGAGGGTGCGAGGGGCCACCCACCAAGGGGAGACACAGGGCCAACATTGGCCATAGTACCATGGACGACAGAGGGGGCCGGAGGACAGACCATGGTGCAGGATGGGCCGGCAGGGGCGCGAAAAGTGCGCATGAAGATGGGGGCAAGGAGACGGCGTGGGCGTAGGTGGGCCGAGGAAGGCAAGGAAACTCGGGATCCAGGGGAGGGAGCGATGGCTGCGGGGAGACGGATGGAGACATGTGATCATGAGACAAACCGAGTGCCATTGGGCACATCAGAGATGGGCGCCGCAGCGCAGGGAGGGGGAGAGGCACCGGGGCGAGAGGAGGGATCACAGCCTTCACCTGAAGATATAATCAGCGGAGCAACTGTGGGACACACCCGAGGGGTGGATCGACAACCACACACGGAGGAAGGAATGAGGCCAGCACAAGCAACGAGCACTACTGGCAAGAGTGGGGACAATATTGCGCAAACACAGGGGACAGAGAGCGGAGGAACCCTTTCACGATGGGGCCCGCCATGGAAGTGCCCTTGGATGGGATGCAGGTTCAGGGGAAAAAGCAAGCGGTCGATGAGTGGACACTGGGGCTACCGCCATCGAGGCTACTGCTTGAGGTCGGCGCTCCAGGGCGTTCAGCGACGGCTCCAGGAGGGGTCTGCAGAAGTGCGCGAGGGAACTCACCGTATGGAGGGGGGCACCAGAAGGGGGCATCAGGACGAGGACGCCAGCGAGCGACGGGAGTGGATGGCAGGGCGACAGGCACTAGGAGCTGGCCTGGCGGACCCGGAGCAGATCCTTGGGATGGAGGGTTGGCAGGCCGAGCGGCGGAGGATTCAGGAGCGACGGGCGGCACAGCGAGAGGCGCGTCGGGTACGGTGAGTACGGGGACAGCGCGCCCAGCGCGAGCGAGCCCATCGCGAGAGGGAGCAGAGCCAGGAGGGGGAGTCCTCCTCCCCGGGAGAACGGCT
>SZWC01002527.1:100954-106683 GCA_023375785.1 Penium margaritaceum | reverse complement strand
TAGATAGATAGATAGATAGATAGATAGATAGATAGATAGATAGATAGATAGATAGATAGACAGACAGACAGACAGACAGACAGATAGATAGATAGATAGATAGATAGATAGATAGATAGATAGATTGATTGATTGATTGATTGATTGATTGATAGATAGATTGATTGATTGATTAATTGATAGATAATAGATTGATAGATAGATTGATAGATAGATAGGTAGATAGATAGATAGATAGATAGATAGATAGATAGATAGACAAATAGATAGATAGATACACAGATACATAGATAGATACATAGATAGATACATAGATAGATAGATAGATAGATAGATAGATAGATAGATAGATAGATAGATAGATAGATAGATTGATTGATTGATTGATTGATTGATTAATAGATAGATAGATAGATAGATAGATAGATAGATAGATAGATAGATAGATAGATAGATAGATAGATACATAGATACATAGATACATAGATACATAGATAGATAGATTGATAGATAGATAGATCAATCTCATTCAATGAACTGTGAGTTTACATGTGACATGCAAGTTTGAGATCTCCACCGCAGTGGAATCAGCAAAGACCACACGAGCCACCGGTAACATGAGCGCACAATGTAAGGTCTGGCACATAGCCCTAAATGCGCACTCGCCATCCTAACAAACTCCACCTGTCCCTCTACCCCCGCTCCACAAAGCAAAGGTCTGCCACAGATGGTCCCTCATCCCTCGTATGCACCACTCTCCATGCCCTGGCGATGTCCTGGTCAAGAGACGTGTCCGCCGCCCGCTCCGCGACCCGCTGTCGCAAGTGCTGTGCCTATGCTTGCTGAAGGGCCACTGCCATGCGCTGGTTGAGGAGGGTGCGTAGCAGAATCGACACCCCTGCGGTACCTCCTTGTCGGGCCAACCTCCACTTGGTCGCCTCAAACGATGTGCGCAATACCTTGCCAAGGCCTCGCGAGAAAGCCCGCAAGGTCTCCATCACGGGGAAGACAAACTCCATATGGTCGCGCTCTTCCTCGCGTCGCCATCATCCATACTTCCTCTCCTTCGTGCGCACTGCATCCTCCAATGCCACACCCGGTCGCTCCGCCAACCTCCTCCCCAGACTCGGCCGCTGCGGGTCGGCGATGACCACGTCCATTACAAGTGTGTGACCTGTGGCTGGGTCAAAACATGTGATAACCAGACGCCCCTCTGGTAGCAGGCCTACGTGCTCGACAGTCACCCCGCCCATCCCGCTCTCATGTACCAATGCTGCCAACTCTCTCATCACTGCATCGTGGACCGCATTCGTGCCCCCTCCTTGGACACATCGGAGGGCGTGCTGCGCTACACATGGGTGTATAGGGCTCCGCTCTGCACACGTACACACTGGCGTATGGCGCAAGTGTGAAATGGGGAGCCCAAAGCAAAACCTGGACGGCACTCTCCAGTCCTCTGGTGCCATGTACAGCCGGTCGGTGACGGACCTGGGATGTGCCAATAGCCAATCCCCGCTGTGCTCCCCCTGCACCGGCGCGATTCATTGCAACTGTCGGAGTGCCTCCTCTCCACCCAAGTCCGCTGCCATCACCGATCGAAGCTCTACAAGCTGCCACTCATACACAATGTCAGACAAGTCCTCGAAGAGGCGCTTGGGGCTCTCTTGCTCACACTCTGCCCATCGTAGGATCTTCGTTTTTACTGCATCTGGGAATCCTTGCAACGCCTTTTACCCTAGCTCTGCGAACGTCCCCCTCGCCCATGGTCTCTGTCCTCCTCCCTCGCCCTCTCCGTTATCCTGGGGACCTCGTGGATGGAGGAGACATTTCACCGCGTGCCAAGACAGTAGGCGGCTACTTGCAAACAAGAGGGGTGCGAGGTCCCCCACACCCGTTAGGTCGAGCCCACCCAGCCGGATCGAGAGCCGTGCCTGGTGCTCAGCGTGGGCCACTACCTGGCGCTCTCTGATCCCCTACACCTCTTCCAATCCCACCAGCCAACGGATGCAGTCCCCCGCCTTCTTGTCAAACCGGTGCAACCGGCTGGTCCACCACTCTGATGGGGGCGTCAGCCGCGTGAGATGCTGAAGCCTGCGAGTGGTGCACTCCCTCAAGATACTGAACACGGCCTGGGCGTCTGGCATGTCGACGAGCGTCTCCAATATCTCCTCCACCTCGTGTACTGCTAAGTCAAGGCACGCTCGACAGTATCCCTCTGTCTCGATCGGACTCCCCAGAGTCACCATCCCCTCCGTCGCTCGTGGGACACGCACAATGCTCCCCGGCGCCTGGTCCATCCCTGCCGGTAGGTACAGCTGGCATTTGCAAGGCTGGACCTCCATCCCCATCGCGGAAAATCCTCCCTGCAGCGCAGTGAACGCCGCCTCCAGCTCCTGCACTAGGCCTAGCAAGTACATGTCGTCCAAGTACGCCAGCGCCCGGCCCGTCTCTCCCATCGCTGCCTGTGCTGCGTCCAGTGCGTCCTGCTGCGCCTAAGCATAGAGGAAGGGGCTGATAGGATCTCCCTGTCGCACCCCCCTCTCCGACTAGAGCACGCATGGTTCGGACCCTCCCTGATAGTATAGCTCCGAGGGTTAATCGTAAGAGAGGGCCAGCGCTGGGAGGAGTCGCTCGAGTCCCCTCGCCCGCACCGCCTCGAAGATGGCTGCTTGCTCAACCGAGTTATATGCGTTGTTTACGTCGATACTCGGCAACCCCGACTCCGTCTGCTGGTCCAAGTGCTCCATGATGGTGTGGACCACCGTGTCCCCCCCTGTCGACACTCCCACTGCCTGCTGCAACGGCGCCAGTACTCTCTCCATTTCGCTCCTCCCTGTACCGACCATCCATCTGCATAGCAGGCGTGGAATTGCCTCTCCCACAGCGATCGGGCGTACCCGACCATCGGGCTTCCCTAGCGCGATGAGTGTGTTTGCTGCAAGAAAGCCGCGAGCTGTGGGGTGGAGCCGTGCTCGACATAGAGAGGCAAGTATCTGTGCCAACAACCTCGTGAGCCGCTCGTCTCCCACCACGACTTGCAAAAGATGGTCCAATGTAAGGCCTGATGGCCCTGCCGCCGTGCCTCTTCTACTGTCCAGTAGAGCATTCCGTACTCCATCCCCATCAAGGAACCCAGTAGGGGCCCCCCTCGCTGCCTCTGCTACCCATGCTGGTATCAGCCGCTCCTCTGCCGGGTGCTTCGTCTGTAGCTGCGCCAATACCTCTGGTCCGGGCGGTGCCAAGGAGGTACTGTCCAAGGCATTGCATGCCTTTGACGTGTTCCCTTGGTGGAATTTGGTCACCGCCCTCTGTAGTCGTTGTTCCCTTGCCTCCTCCTCTCTGTGACGCAAATGCCATGGTGGTGGTGCACGACCTGCCGGCCGAAATGTACGATGGCCTCTCCCCATAACTCCTCCCACTGTCCTTGGAGGAACCGGGTCGCTAGTGATCTCACCCACTCAGTATATGAGCACCCCCGATGCTGTGGGCGCGTCCTGAGGATGAGGCTCAGCATCGCCTGGAGGAGCAGGGATCCTATAGCATCTATGGGGTGGGATGTGCACCTCACCAAGGGGACTTCCACCGTTGCCTGGACTGAGTCCAACGCGCCTGTTGGGACTCGGGAGTAGATGAGGAGGGAGTACCTCTACCCCATACAGTCGGCTCCACTCCAGCTCCTGTGCCCACCGCCACAACCGCTTCCATCGCTGGCTACCGCCTTGCACCCCACCCGTGTCAGCCCCCAGCCGTAACTGCTGCTCGCCTCTGCCTGTGGTGCCCTGGTGGCTGTCTCCCCTACCTCTCTAGGCACCCTCTGGTGCTGTAATCGACAGTCTCGGTCCTCCCTTCCCCACGGTTGTGCCCTCCCGAGCTCCTCCTCCAGGCCCTCCTGTCGCACGTGTCGCCACTCCTCTCACCCAAGGCTGGTCTGTGGTGGTCTTTCTCTCCTGTTGTCTGGCCACTGCTGCACCTCCATCCCCAATTCCCGGTCCGACGACCTCTCGCTGTCATCGCTCTCCCATGTCCCTCTCTACCATTCGACCCTCCCGCGACTCTCGATCTCGCCTGTGGCCCTCCAGTCCCACTGCTCCCCTCTCTCCCCTCCTCTCTGGTGGTGTCAGAGGGAATAGCTCTCGAAGAAACCATCTTGCCTCTGTGTTTGCTTCATCTCCTGCGCTCCCTTGACCCCCGGGTCCCTGGTCATGGTCATGCCCCTCCCGTGGTCTCTTCGGGGACTCACCATCTCCTCGTGGATGTCCTCCTCCACCTGCTCCGCGACCTGCTTGCTCCCCTCGCAGCCGGTCTCTCGGGGAGGAGGACTCCCCCTCCTGGCTCTGCCCCCTGTCGTGGTGGGCTCGCTCACGCTGGGCGCGCTTTCCTTGAACTAGCCGTACCCAATGCGCCTCTCGCTGTGCCGCCCGTGGCTCCTGAATCCTCTACCGCTCGGCCTGCCAACCCTCCAACCCAAGAATCTGCTCCAGGTCCGCCAGGCATGCTCCTAGTCCCTGTCGCCCTGCCATCCTCTCCTGGCGATCACTGGCGTCCTCGTCCTGATCCCCCCTCCTGGTGTTCCCCTCCATACGGTGAGATCCCTCCCGTACTTCTGCTGTTCCCTCCTGGATCCGTCGCTGAACGCCTTGGAGCGCTGACCTCAAGCAGTAGCCACGATGGCGGTAGCCCCAATGTCTACTCATCGATCGCTTGCTTTTTCCCGTGAACCCGCATACCATCCAAGGGCACTTCCATGGCGGGCCCCATCGTGAAAGCATTCCTCCGCTCTCTGTCCCCTGTGTTTGCGCAATGCCGTCCTGCCTGTAGCACTCGTTGCCTGGGTTGGCCTCTTGCCCTCCTCCATGTGTGGTTGTCGATCCACCCCTCGGGTGTGTCTCGCAGCTGCTCCGTTGGTTATCTGTTCAGGTGAGGGTTGTGATCCCTCCTCTCGCTCTGGTACCTCTTCCCCTCCCTCCGCTTCGGCGCCCATCCCTGATGTGCCCGGTGGCACTCGGTCAGACTCGTGATCACTTGCCTCTTTCCGCCTCTTGGCGGCCGTCGCCCCCTCCCCTGGACCCAGAGCTTCCGTGCCTTCCTCGGCCCTCCTACGTCCACGGCGTCTCCTCGCCCCCATCTTCATGCGCACTTTTCGTGCCCCTGCCGGCCTGTCCTTCATCATGATCGGCCCTCCGGCCCCCTTTGTCGTCCATGGTACTATGGCCAATGTTGGCACTATGTCCCCCCTTGGTGGGTGGACCTTCGCACCCTCTTCTCCTTGTCTCTCCTCTCGGGTCCCTTCCTCTTCCTCTCCTTTTTCTTCCTTTTCCTCTCCTGTCTCCTCCTCCTCCTCCTCCTCTTCACCCACTGTCTCTCCCTCCTCCCCCCTCCGTCTCCTCCCGTCATCCCCCTCCTCCTCGTCACCTCCTGCTCCTGATCCGCTTGCTCCGGCTGCACTCCCTCCGCTCCCTCCGCTCCCCCCACTCCCTTGGGTGCTATGGTCCCTAGCACTAGGGACCTTCCCGCTTGTCTCTCCCTCTGCATCCTCCTCCTCCCCTCCTCTCCCCTTGATTGATTGCGGTGCATATCCCCCGTATCCTGTCTCCATGGACCCTGTCGTCATTTCCCTGCGTGTCTGTCCAGTCCTAATCACCAACTCCTTCTCGTCTGCTCCCTCGACCATCTCCACATCCTCTCGTTGTACTAGGCCCCGTTCCTCTAATTCCACTACTCTGTTCTCC
>SZWC01002527.1:90954-95954 GCA_023375785.1 Penium margaritaceum | reverse complement strand
GGCATTTACAAGGCTGGAGCTCCATCCCCACCGCCGCCAATCCTCCCTGCAGTGCAGTGAACGCCACCTCGTCCTCCTGCACTGGGCCTAGCAAGCACGTGTTGTCCAAGTACGCCAGCACCGGGTCCGTTCCTCCCATCGCTGCCTGTGTAGCCTCCAGTGTGTCCTGCTGCGCCAAAGCATAGAGGAAGGGGCTGATAGGATCTCCCTGTTGCATCCCCCTCTCCGACTGGAGCACGCATGGTTGGGACCCCCCATGCTAGTATAGCTCCAAGGGTTGGTCGTGAAAGAGGGCCAGTGCTGGGAGGAGTCGCTTGAATCCCCTCGCCCGCACCGCCTTGAAGATAGCTGCTTGCTAAACTGAGTTATATGCATTCTTTACGTCGATACTCAGCAACCCCGACTCCACCTGCTGGTCCAATTGCTCCATGATAGTGTGGACCACCGTGTCCCCCCCTACCGACACTCCCACCGCCTGCTGCAACAGCGCCAGTGGTTTTTCCATTTCGCTCCTCCTTGTACTGACCATCCATCTCCATAGCAGGCGTGGAATCGCCTCTCCCACAGCGATCGGGCGTACCCCACCATCGGGCTTCGTTAGCGCGATGAGCCTGCTCGCTGCAAGAAAGCCTCGAGCTGTGGAGTGGAGCCGTCCTCGACATAGAGAGGCGAGTAGCTATGCCAACAACCTCGTGAGCCGCTCGTCTCCCACCACGACTTGTCAAAGATGGTCCAAAGTAAGGCCTGATTTCCCTGCCGCCGTGCCTCTACTACTGTCCAGTGGAGCCTTCCGCACTCCATCCCCTTTAGGGAACCCAGTAGGGGCCCGCCTCGCTGCCTCTACTACCTATGCTGGTGTCGGCCGCTCCTTTGCCGGGTGCTTCTCTTGTAGCTGCGCCAATACCTCTAGTCCGGGCGGTGCCAAGGAGGTACTGTCCAAGGCATTGCATGCCTTTGACGTGTTCCCTCGATGGAATTTGGTCACCGCCCTCTGTAGTCGTTGTTCCCTCGCCTCCTCCTCTCTATGATGCAGACGCCGTGGTGGTGGTGCACGACCTGTCGGCCGAGCATGCGCGATGGCCTCTCCCCATAACTCCTCCCACTGTCCTCAGAGGAACTGGGTTGCTAGTGATCTCACCCACTCAGTATCTGAGTACCCTCGATGCTGTGGGCACATCCTGAGGATGAGGCTCAGCATCGCCTGGAGGAGCAAGGGTCCTGCAGCATCCATGGGGTGGGATATGCACCTCACCAAGGGGACTGGCACCGCTGCCCGTACTGAGTCCAACGCGCCTGCTGGGACTCGCGAGTAGATGAAAGGAGGGAGTACCTCTGCCCCATACAGTCGGCTCTACTCCAGCCCCTCTGCCCACCACCACAACCGCTCCCATCGCTTGCCACCGCTCTGATCCCCACTCGTGTCAGCCCCCGGCCGTTGCTGCTGCTCGCCTCTGCCTGTGGTGCTCTCGTAGATGTCTCCCCTACCTCTTTGGGCACCCTCTGGTGCTGCAGCCAATGGTCTCGATCCTCCCTTTTTCCACGGTTGTGCCCTCCTGAGCTCCTCCTCCAGGCCCTCCTGTCGTGCTTTTCGCCACTCCTCTCACCCGAGGCTCGTCTCTGGTGGTCTCTCTCTCCAGTTGTCTGGCCATTGCTGCACCTCAACCCCCAATTCCCAGTCCAACGACCTCTCATTGTCGTCGCTGTCCCATGTCCCTCTTTGTCATCAGACCCTCCTACGACTCTTGGTCTCGCCTGTGGCCCTCTGGTCCCACTGCTCCCCTCTCTCCCCTCCTCTCTGGTGGTGTCACGGGGAACAGCTCTCGGAGAAATCGTCCTGCCTCTGTGTCTGCGTCATCTCCCGCGCTCCCCTGAACCCCGGGCTCATGGTTGTGGTCACGCCCCTCCCGTGGTCTCCTCGGGGACTCATCGTCTCCCCGTGGATGTCCTCCTCCACCTGCTCCGTCACCTGGGTGCTCCCCTCGCAGACGGTCTCCCGGGGAGGAGGACTCCGCCTCCTGGCTTTGCTCCCTCTCGCGATGGGCTCACTCACGCTGGACGCACTGTCCTTGTACTCGCCGTACCCGACGTGCCTCTCACTGTGCGGCCTGCCGCTCCTCAATCCTCCGCCGCTCGGCCTGCCAACCTTCCACCCCAAGGATCTGCTCCGGGTCCGCCAGGCCAGCTCCTAGTGCTTGTCGCCCTGCCATCCACTCCCGTCGCTCGCTGGCGTTCTCGTCCTGATCCCCCCTCCTGGTGCCCCCCTCCATACGGTGAGATCCCTCGTGCACTTCTGCTGTCCTCTCTTGGAGCCGTCGCTGAACGCCTTGGAGCGCCGACCTCAAGCAGTAGCCCCAATGGCGGTAGCCCTAGTGTACACTCATCGACCGCCTGCTTTTTCCCGTGAACCCGCATCCCATCCAAGGGCACTTCCATGGCGGACCCCATCGTGAAAGCATTCCTCCGCTTTTTGTCCCCTGTGTTCGCGCAATGTTGTCCCCACTCCTGCCTGTAGCGCTCGTTGCCTGTGTTGGCCTCATTCCCTCCTCCGTGTGTGGTTGTCGATCCACCCCTCGGGTGTGTCTCGCAGCTGCTCCGCTGGTTATCTCTTAAGGTGAGGGTTGTGATCCCTCCTCTCGCTCCGGTGCCTCTCCCCCTCCCTCCGCTGCGGCGCCCATCTCTGATGTGCCCGGTGGCACTCGGTCTGTCTCGTGATCACTTGCCTCCTTCCGTTTCCCAGCAGCCATCGCTCCCTCCCCTTGACCCAGAGCTTCCTTGCCTTACTTGGCCCTCCTACGCCCACGCCATCTCCTCGCCCCCATCTTCATGCGCAGTTTTCGCGGCCCTGCCGGCCTGTTCTGTACCATAATCAGCCCTCTGGCCCCCTCTGTCGTCCATGGTACTATGGCCAATGTTGGCCCTGTTTCTCCCCTTGGTGGGCGGCCCCTCGCACCCTCTTCTCCATGCCTCTCCTCTCGGGTCCCTTCCTCTTCCTCTCCTTTTTCTTCCTCTTCCTCTCCTTTCTCCTCCTCCTCCTCTTCACCCCCTGTCTCTCCTTCCTTCTCCCTCCATCTCCTCCTGTCCTCCCCCTCCTCCTTGTCACCTCTTGCTCCTGATCCGCTTGCTCCGGCTGCCCTCCCTCCGCTCGCTGTGCTCCCCCCACTCCCTTGGGCGGTATGGTCCCTAATATTAGGGACCTTCCCGCTTGTCTCTCCCTCTACATCCTCCTCCTCTCCTCCTCTCCCCTCGGTCGATTGCGGTACATCTCCCCCATATCCTATCTCCATGGACCTTGTCGTCATTTCCCTGCGTGTCTCCCCAGTCCCAATCACCCAGTCCTCTCCGTCTGCTCCCTCGGCCATCTCCACGTTGTCTCGTTGTGCTAGGCCCTGTTCCTCTAATTCCGCTACTCTGTTTTCAAACCCTGACTCACGTGGTTAGTTTTCTGAGACAGTGCGCAATGCACGGTCAGCGCTCCCGCGAGCTCCCTGAGTCCTTTCTTCTGCTGGTCGAGCACTCCCAGTGCCGTATCGCGCAAAGACTCACATCCCCTTACGACCGTAAATCGCGCTCGCTCGTCCTCCAGCCAGTCCTGTTCCCTCCCTTTTGCCTGGGCTGTGACTACCACGTGCACCTCGTGCGTAGCCTCGTATAACTCTTGCACGCACAATTTTGATACTGCCTGCGCCACCTTGACCCATTGCAGTTCCTGTCGGAGGGCATCCGTCTGCCCCTCGAGGATGCTGAAGTGGTCGCCCAGGACCTCGTCGTAGCGGAGGAATAGCCCTCGGATCCTGTCTCTGGTGTCCTTTTGCATCGCCCCGCATGCCAAGACCACCTCCTCCGATAGTTTTCGCGCCATCCCTACCCACCCTCGTTGGTCACGATAGTCTTCCTGTTGGGGTGGATTTTCCGGGCCCTTTCCTTCTACTCTGCTTCGGCTTGTGTCAGCTCCCGTTGTCTTCATCCGGTCTGCATCTTTCTCCTCCGGGCCCCTCCCCAAGGGTTCAACCTCCACCCTCACCCCCTCAACCTTTGAATCTTCCTGTCTGCTTGCCTCCTCGCCGTTCCCCTTTCCCTTTCCGCTCCTGGCAGGCCGACGTCGCTCCCCAGCCCCGTCCTCTATACCGTGGTCGTTCCTTAGTCTCACCCGGTGTCCCGCTGGCCTGTATCCCTGATGTCTGTCCCATTTTCTCCTTCCTACTTGCTGCATCCTCCTTCCCCTCCTCGCCTTGTCTCCCAGGTGTGACCTTTTCTCGGTCCGCCTCCATACTCGTTGTAGGGCTACCTTCCCCCTCTCCCCTCTCCTGTTGTAGCTCTTGCTTCGCCTCTGCAAAGTTTGGTGCCACCTGCTGTCGCGCCTCGCTGACCGCCCGTCGTCGTGCCCTCTCCTGCCATGCTGCTCGGATCTCTGCTTGCTTCTTTCGCCAGCTCTGTGGCCCTGTCCCCGTCGTCTTGTACCTGCTGCGAGCTGGCCGCACTGGTGGTTTCGGTTTTTCCACCCCCTTGAACTCGACCGCCTGGGCCTTCACCGGCGGGGTTGTAGGTGGATGGAGGGGGGGTTTTCTTGTTGGAGGTGATGGCGATGAGGGCAGGAGCCTGGGGGTTCCTTGGAAAGGGATGATGTCCTCTATTGTTTTTTTCTGATTTTTTGGTGTAAAAACCGGCGCCGTTGGAGTTGCTTTTGCTGATGGAAGGGGTTCTGTCGTTGTCGGGTACCCCGGGTATTCAAGAAATACCCCCTTTGGATATTTTGCGAAACCCCCCTCCGGGTGGGTACCTCGAGAAAATCGAGGGCCCCCATCGAGTGAGGACTCCTCTCGCAGGTAGCAAGAGGGGTCCCCTCCCCCTCCTGTTCTGCCGATGGCCAGGATCGACGGCCCCCGGGGGTCGTCCCCTGGGCCGTCGATCGGCCGGGTGGCCCCCCCGTGGCCGCTCCCCTCCTACTCCTCCGTCGTCCTCCGTCTCGTGGCCGGCGGTTGAGCCCCGCTCCCGCCGGCCGC
>SZWC01002527.1:60903-78403 GCA_023375785.1 Penium margaritaceum | reverse complement strand
GAACCTGGCCTGCACATGCTCAGATA
Organism: Penium margaritaceum; assembly: GCA_023375785.1. Taxonomy (NCBI): domain Eukaryota; kingdom Viridiplantae; phylum Streptophyta; class Zygnematophyceae; order Desmidiales; family Peniaceae; genus Penium; species Penium margaritaceum. The sequence goes on along the minus strand of SZWC01002527.1, from coordinate 78,377 downwards.
GTGCATCCACCATTCTAGAAATGGAACTGCAGTCCTCTCTATTTCCTTGAGAGAGGAAACAGAGAGAATGTTTTCTGCCAGCCCTGGAACGTGGAGAACCCCCTTTATATGACCTTCGATGTCCTTCCCCAGGACAGGAGCATAGAAGAAAATTTCACCCTCTCCTACTGCCATCTGCACATGTTTGTCACCCATGTCAACCCGGCGACGTTCATTAGCGGTGTGGACAGGAAACCACTCCCGGTGACAGGTCATGTGCCAAATGGCTCCCAAGTCGATGATCCAGAACAAGCCAGTGTTGGCGGAGAGGTACAGGACCCGGATAATGCTCATGAATCCACTCTTCCAATCAGCGGCCTTGGCGGAGGCACCTGACTATTTCCCCGCTCCCACCCTAGTCGCAAGTTCTGCCTTCTTCTTTTGGCATTCATGTGCCCAATAGTCTGGCTTCTTGCAGTAATGGCACCTGCCCTTCTTCTTCCCTCCACCTCTGCTACTGTTGGTTGATGAAGTACCACCCCTGTGACTCATGTTGGTGACAAGGGCTATTCCCAGTTCACTTCATCCTTCTCCCTCCTTGCGGCGCTTCTCCTCAAACAGCAGGCTCTCCTCCGCGGTATCGTGTGCAAGCCTATCATCAAGCTGGTCCAGGGAAACAACGAGAGGATTGCAGCTGCTAGGAAGGCCAGAGAGGATGGTCATCTTGAGGAAACGCTCCTTGAAAGGGTCCTCAATTGAAGCAAGGTGGTCAGCCAAAGCTTTCACCATGTTGAGATACTCAATCATCTTCATGGTGTGAAAGAGAAGATGCATGTGCAGGTTCATGAAGATTGAATCGGAAGCATACGTGGACTCAAGCTTGTTCCAAACCTCTTTCTAGGTGAAGATGTCGTGGACAAGGAGTTGCTGCTATTTGGGGAAGTGGAAGTAGATAGTGACAAGGGAGCGGTCCCGCTTCTTGTGTTGGGTGCGGGCCTTGACAGTGGAGAGGGAGGACAAAACAGGGTCAGCCTCATTCATGAGGCTCCAGAGTTCCTTCTCCATCAGCACCATCTTCATGTTGTTACTCTAGTTGAAGAAGAACTCGCCTTTGAACTTGGCAATGTTGATGCTGGCCACCACAAAAGTGGATGTTGCGATACTGATTGCAAGTTTGGCCCACAAACAGCTGTCACACACCATCATGTAAGGGATGCCTTAAGGGTGAAGAGAGGCTTTTTTAAAGACCTGGTACTATTGATAGAAACTTGGGCAGCCCTCAGAGAGGAAATCAGGCTCACTAAGAGCTGTTAGGCAGGACCACTTGTATGTGAGAGACAAGTTGCATGTAAATTTGTCTAGACAGTAATAATGGCTGGTTCGACTCATGTATGAGAAAGAAAATTTACACATCTTTGATTCATCTCCTACCACACTCCTAGCCTATTGGGATGAGCGTCACTCTCACTCACACAAGAGAACTACCATCCCTACAATGTGCACAACCAGTAATCTTAGTGGGGACCTTTGTTGAAGTTCTTTGAAGATCCTCCTACTGCCTTTCTACCTTGAAGGCCGCTCAAATCCTCCTTGGTGAAAAATTCTGGCCGCCGTTGATGCAGATAATGCAAGAGCTATCACTTGAACCGGACCCACTGCCCCCAAACCTTGAAAATCCATATCTCCCTAAAACGGACTCCAAATTGAGTTCCACAATGTTCTACAGATTCAGGAATGCATCCTCTACACATTTTTTGTGCCTGATTATTTCTATCGAGCAACCCACTCTGGTCACTTCTTGCACCCTACATCCATCATTCCTTTTCCCTTTAGCCTTTCAAGTTTTTTCCTTACTTCAAAATTTCCATGTCAAGTACTTTTTTGCTCAATATCCTCAAGAAAAATTCTATAACAGAAAGGCACGTGTCTAATATTCTTTTTTTTTGTCTCTAGAGAGATGATTTGTTTTAGAACCCAACATTTGTCTTGTCAACCGGCCTGAGGCAAACTCACTAGAAAACAGGGCCAACACAATAGCACCTGCCGTCCGCTCCTAGCATTTCAGGTAGGAGAAGATATCACCCTCAGGATCAGGGTTCCACACTGAGCAGTTCCTAGGCAATCACTTGCTAGCAACTGTATCCACTTAACACTTGGTCACTTTCGCGCGAGATGCTAGTCAAAGACTAACTCGTGGGGCTTAGACCAACCAGTGTCTTCTTTGTACTATTCCTTAGTTGGACAACTCCATGAGAAGCATCGAAGGCCAGATTGTGTAATTAGAATGAGGAATGAGCCTAGTACATCTAGTCCCAGGCCTGGCTTCTATGGTATGTGTGTAGTGGCACTTTTAGGGTGGCCACTTCACACCACCTCACCAGCTCGCCAATTGGCGCATCCACTGACCGCCAAGTGGCACATCCTCCTCATGCATGGAGAAATGTCTAAGAAACTTCCCCTGTGCCGAAGGGTCAAAAAATTTCCTGCGCACACCAAGGCTTGATCGCAGGACCTGCTGTCCCTAAGTCCAACATGCTATCCGTTGCGCTACACTTCTGGTGTCCCGCTTGGACTTACACCACGAACAAGGTTTGGGGGACTTACTCCAAGGAAGCAGTGCATGCGCAACCTGTTTGTTAAGCCATAGCCGTGGCCATGGGACATAAAAGAACAACAAACTCTCCCTTGCACCTAAGGCCACCTGTTGTGGTAGTTTTCTTCCGCATGATCCCGTAGCTCTGTGTTGTGTTTGTTCACGTCAGTTTCTTGGTCTTTAGTTCTCATCTCTTGCATCCACCATGCCGACTCCTCAAGCACCTGCAACATGCAAGTCACTGTCTAGTGGCTTTGTTAAGAAGTCTGCAAGAATTTTCTTCTTTGCGACGTGCTCCAGTTCCACGACACCCTTGGCGACAAGGTTACGTGAGTAGTGGTACCGAATGTCGATGTGCTTTGTACGCCGGGAGATCATGCTGTCCTCTGCCATAGCGATGGCACTTTGGTTGTTGATGCGGATGACCGTTGCTTCCTCTTGTGGTGCCTTGATCTCATCGAGCAAACTGTGAAGCCATTGTGTTTCCTTGCACACTTCAGAGAGTGCAATGTGCTCTTCCTCACCAGTAGAAAGCGAGACACAGTCCTGCTTCCTGCTTGCCCACAAGACCGCACCACCATTGAGAAGACAGACAAACCCTGAAATGGACTTCCTGTCATCAATCCGCCCTCCCCAGTCCGCGTCACTGTAGCATGTCAGTCACATCGAGTCTGATACTTCTAGACCTCCCAACCAAAGTCCCACATGCTGAGTCTTTTTGAGGTAGCGAATTATCCGCTTCATGGCCTGCCAATGTTCTGGCCCAGGGTTGGCCACAAACCTGCTCACTTGGCCCACAGCATAAGTAATGTCTGGTTGCGTTCCGACCATCGCATACATGAGGCTCCCAACAGCAGACTGGTACAGAATGTTTTGCATCTCCCGCCGATCTGCCTCGTTGCTTGGTGACATGGAGGAGGAGAGCTTGCAGTCGGAGGGCATGGGGGTGCTGACGGGTTTGCAGTCCTCCATGTTGTAGCTCTTCAAGACGTCCGTGATGTACTTGGTCTGGTTGAGCTCAATCATGCCTGCTTTGCAGTTGTGGTGAACAACAATGCCGAGGTAGTACTCAAGAGGTCCCATGTCCTTCATCTTGAACCTGCTGGCCAGATTTTTCTTGAGGTCCGTAAGGGCCTCCTGCGAGGAAGAACACATGATACGATTGTCCACATACGACTCCAGGAGGAGCAAGCCATGTTTGTCCTGCCGCACATAGACGCTGGGATCATTCTTGCAGAGCGCGAAGGAGATCTCAGCCATGAATCTGTTCATCTCCTTGTACGAGATCTGTGGGGCTTGTTTCAGCCCGTGTAACGCCCTCACCAGCTTGCACACCTTACCCTTGGGTGCTTTGACACCTTCCGGTACCTCCATTAGCACCTCCTTGTTGAGCTCCCCATGAATGAAGGTTGTCTCCACATCCATCTGGTGGATGTCAAGGTCTTTGGCTGCAGCAACGGCGAGCAAGGACCTGATGAAGGCAAACATGAAAACTGGTGCGAAGGTCTCATCGTACTCAAACCCTGCGCACTGTAAGAATCCTTTCGCCACGACCCTTGCCTTGTACTTGTCGATGCTATCATCTTGCTTCCGCTGCAACCTGAGCACCCACTTTGAGCCCACCACGTGAGCATCAGCGGGTCTGTCCACCAGCACCGATGTGCCATTTTCTTCGATGGACGGAAGCTCGCTGACCACCGCCTCCTTCCACTTGGCCGCACCGGGCCTTGCCAGCGCCTCATCCACAGTGAGCAGCTCTCCGTGAGCCAATCATGACCAGCTTAGTCCAGTCCAGCTTCCGGTGTCAGCATATTGTGGATTTTGTGTGTGCTGCGACTCTGCATTGCTGGTGGATCATCGCAATGCTGTTGTTCCTGTGCTGCTGGCTGCCTTGAAGTTAGGTTTTCTTCTTTTGAAGAGCCACTGGCCTCCGAGCTTGTTTCAGAGGCTTCGGACGTCTCCGACTCTGTGTCAGAGCTCGCCACTGCGTCAGCCTGCGCAGCCACTCTCCCTGCCACACCACTCGTCTTCATGGCCTGCCGCAGTGGCACCAACTACTCTCCCTGCTTTGGTGCTTGTGTGGGATCAAGCACCTCTTCCTTGCCGGGTTTTCTCTCGTCATAGATCACGTCCCGGCTGGTGATGAGTCTTCTTGCTGCCAGGTCCCACAGGCGGTAGGTCTTGTGGGCTGTCTCATAGCCCACCATCACACACTGTCGTGCTCTTGCATCTTGCTTGCCACCACCCTCTCCCGCCTGGACCTTTGCCCATGCAGTGCAGCCGAAGACTTTGAGGTGTGATGCATCCGCCTTCTTCCTTGACCATGCTTCTTGTGGCGTCATCTGTTGCTTGCCCTGTTTTCTTGCCGCGCCTGCCCAGAGCAGCCGTAGGAGTCAGGTTGAAAATGTAGCATGCCGTTCTTGCTGCTTGTGCCCTAAAGAGTGGTGGAAGTTTTGCATCGAAGAGCATGCTGCGCACCATGCCGAGGATGGTCTGATTCATCCGCTCGGCCACACCATTGCTTTGTGGTGTGTAGGGAGTTGTGGGCTGGTGGTTGATCCCGTGTTGCCACAACCAGCCCTTGCATGCTTCATACTCTCCACCGTTGTTGCTTTGTATTGCTTTGACTTTCTTTCTAGTCTGCCGCTCCACCATGGCGACAAACTCCTGCATCTTTTCTGTGACCTCTCCCTTGGCTTTGAGGAAGAAGATCCACACCTTGCGGCTGTGGTCCTCAACGAAGGTCAGAAATTACTTGCTACCACCGTTTGACGCCGTGCGAAAGGGTCCGCACACATCGGTGTGAATCAGGTCAAGGGCTGATTCTGCGCGGTGACCGTTGCTCTCAAAGCGCCTTCTCTTGGTCTTGCCTTGGAGGCAAGGTTCACACAGGCTGCCACACCCAACCGCATCCTTCTTGCAACCATCCATACCGCAGACCAGCTGTTGCTGGCGAATGACTTGAAGCGTGTTATTCAAAGCGTGCCCAAAGCCTCTATGCCACAGATCAGCGTCTTTGTCCTCTGTGGCAGAGGATACTTTTTCAGTTTCCGTAGGGGTGCTCTCCTGCGTTGGTGCCGAGACCACTGCCTCCGCTGCACCCAAATGACCCTCGTCTTCGGAACTATTTGTTGCAGTTGTCTGCAATACGTAGAGCCCGTCAACCCGTGGGACCTATGCCACGAGATCTTTGTTGGCGTAGAGGACCTTGATGTCCTCGTTCCTGGCGATGACTGCCTTCTTCTGCGTGAACACCACCGTCATGTCGTTGTCCGTTGTTTTTGACACGGACAGGAGGTTTGCCACAAACGAGGGCATGTAGACCATGTCACGTAACCGTAGATCCTTCTCAGCACCGTTGAGGCTGATGCTCACCAGCTTGTCTCCCATGCCCTTTGCGTTCACAACGCTACCGTTTGTGCATCTGAACCGGCGCTTGGTGGGGCTGGTGGAGACAAATCATTCTGGTCATTGCTAGAGTGATGGTCGGTGCCGGAGTCAAGCCCAAAAGCTCCTGGCCTGAGCAGCACCGCTCCTTTTGCCGGAGGCGTGCTTTGTGCCATCATTTTGGTGGCTTCTTTGCCACCCTTTTTGCAGCCTTTGTTTCCACCACTTCTGCCGTCTTCTTTCTTTGGCGACCTGCACTCTCTTGCCCAGTGCCCAGGTTTGCCACAGTTGCGGCAGTTGCTCTGTCGCTTTGGAGCCATGCCGCCATTGTTGCCTCCACTGCCACCACTTCCGCTGCCACCTTTCTGACCAGAGGCTGACCCTTTGCTCCCGCGGCCACCGTAGCGTGCGACATAGGCTGAGAAGTTTGCCTCACTTCCGCTACGTCGCATGGCCTCGTTCCGCACGTACTCGGACACTGCCATGTATGTCAGGGCATCCTCCTTCCAATCGCCCATGACATTGATCATTGGACTCTAGCTTTTTGGTAGCGCCATGAGGAGGATCATGGCTTGCATGTTTTCGTCAAGGTCCCAGTTCATCTGGCGAGCCTCGCCAAGGAGTCCTTCAAACTCCTGTAGGAAATTGGGGATTGATCTGCCCTCATTCACCCGCATGCTGATCAGCCGTTGTAGGATGAATAATCTATTTGCGAGGGAGGTGGATTGATGCACGCGCTTGATCTTCTCGTAAGCTTCGGAAGCCAGCGTGTACCCGGCAATGATGGGAACATACTTCCTAGCAATCACGTTGCTGAGGAATGACATGACAATATCATTCCGTTCCATCCATGCCTCGTGCTCCAGTGAACCCACCACAGGAACCTGCTCCCCTCCTTTTAGAAGCTTGATGAAGCCGTGCACTTTCATTGCCAGTTTGAACTGCCATCTCCATAGTGGAAATTCATTCCCCTCAAAGACCGGGATTCCTCCCAAAGATCCGAGACATTGCGGCAGTGCGGTAGCAGTCACGGTTGCTCCCATGGCCTGACTTGTGGTAGCCACTGTTGAGTTTGAGGACTGCCCTGCGGCAGCCCCTGTTGTGTTTGAGGACTGCCCTGCAGCAACCCCCACTCCTCCTGATGGGCCAGCCATTTTAGCTGCCCTTTTCTGCAATCTGTGTCGCTGCTACATTGAGGCTGATGTAGACTAATGTTAGCTGATGTTTGCTACCGGTTTAAAGGTGCAGTTCCGTTGCTTACCCCTCCAGCCAATGTTTACCTCTAAACAGAGAAGACAGATCACACTAGCACACCCAGGGTCTTGCCTCCAAGGGCAGAGCTTGACCTGGTTGGGACCAAAGGGTCGTACCTCCAAGGGCAGAGCTTGTCCTTGGTCCTTGTGTGCTAGGTGCAAGTTCAGCCGTTGGGGCTGATGAAGCCGATGGAGTTGATGGAGCTGATGACGCTAATGTGCACACCTGGAGAGAGAGAGTACTAGAGTTGAGAGAAGCGTTCCTTACAACTGGTCAGTGTGGGCCCATAACCCTTTGTCAACCGGCCTAAGGCAAACGGACTAGAAAAGAGGGCCAACACAAAAGCACCTGCCGTCCGCTCCTAACATTTCAGATAGAAGGAGATATCACCCGCAGGATCACGGTTCCACACTGAGCAGTTCCTAGGCAATCACTTGCTAGCAACCATGTCCACTTAACACTTGGTCACTTTCGCGCGAGGTGCTAGTCAAAGACTAACTCCTGGGGCTTAGACCAACCAGTATCTTCTTTATACTATTCCTTAGTTGGACAACTCTGTGAGGAGCATCTAAGACCAGATTGTGTAGTTAGAATGAGGAATGAGCCTAGTACATATAGTCCTAGGCCAGGCTTCTAAGGTGTGTGGGTTGTGGCACTTTTGGGGTAGCCACTCCACACCACCTCACCAGCTCGCCAATTGGCGCATCCACTGACCGCCAAGTGGCACATCCTCCTCATGCATGGAGAAATGTCTAAGAAACTTCCCCTGTGCAGGAGGGTCAAAAACCTTCCTGCGCACATTAAGGCTCAATCGCAGGACCTGTTGTCCCTAAGTCCAACATGCTATCCGTTGCGCTACACTTCTGGTGTCTTGTGTGGACTTGCACCACCAACAAGGTTTGGGGGACTTACTCCAAGGGAGCAGTGCATGTCCAACCTGTTTGTTGAGCCATAGCAGTGGCCATGGGGCATAAAAGAACAACAATTCTACCCTTCTCTTTTGAATGCATGGAGTTTTTTGCTACAAAAACATCCCTGTGCAATCCACCCAGTTTGTTCTTGCAGCTGTGAAGTTCTTGTCTTCTCAAGGAAGAAGCCAGCCGTTTTCTTGAGAAGGTGAAAGACTCGTCACAAATCTTTCATCTTGGTGAACCACGTAAAACTGGTGGTTCCATGGAATTTAGTCTGCCAGGACACGCACCCCCGGTACATGGCCAGTGTATATTGGTAAGTGTGTTAAATTTGAGTGAGAAAGGGTACTAATCACACACAGAGTGTGTGGATGTCTCAGCTCAAACACTTCATTTTTCATAGTGTTTTTTTCCTGCACATGTACGGAGTTATCATAAGGAAACGTTTCATGCAATTCTGTAGCAGCTGGGGCTCTAGCTCCTGCACAGAAGTTGTCTTGAAAAATTGACAAGCATCACTCTAGGGGCAATCTTCATCAATGGCTCATGCAGGGAGACTAAAAAAAATTGTCTCCAGGTGCCTGATTATGTTTTCACCTTGCACCCTCATTCTGGGTCCCAAAAGAGAGGGTTTGTATCCCTAGTGATTTCACACACATTTTCATGTTTAAACACTTGAATTTTGTACTGAGAAAAGTTTAGCTCTGATTTTGACACAAGGGCAGAGAATCGCTGAGTGCAGGGCATACTTGGAGATTTTGTGCCACCTCCTTGCATTGCTCTCTTGCTCTCTCTTGCTCAATCTATCCCCTCATCCTTGCTCACCATTGTTTTCAAGGAGGGGCAAGCAGGAAAATGGCGCAAGCCACTGGCTTCACCCTTGAGGCCCTCATGGCCTCTTTTCCACCGATCAACCCACAAGCTTGATTGGCAGCTTGTGGCTGGCCGGCAGGTGGCTTTCCGGTCTTCTGATTTCCTGCCGGCCACCTAGCCAGCTGGTCGCCAGCTGGCCGGTGGCCAGAAATTGGCTGGCCTTCAGCCAGCCCTTGCTGTGGTAAGGGATGGTCCCTGGCCAGCCCCTCGCTTCTGCAATAGGGGAGGGCCAAACTGGCCCTCCTGCTATATCACTCCCCACTTGTTATGAACCATCCTGAACCATGAACCAGAAAAAAGAGTGGGACATAGAGAATCATCAACATTGGGAAATAAGTGAAATGATTTTGAATGAACAGCTGAGACATGAACACGTGCATCAACGTCTTGACCTAAGCTTCATCCTCTTGGTCAGCAGGGCAAGTGACCTTCCCTGTTCAGGAAAGAGCTTCTGTGCAACAACCATGTTGGGCATTCTCAACCTCAAATGGGGTCTGTTCAGGAATGTTGCCCAGTGAAAACAGTGTTCAACATTCACTGAATTCAGAAGGTGCTGCCTGCCACGAGCCTTTCCATGTGAGCTGCCAGTCTGCTCTAATAGCCCTTGAACACCCGAGAGGGTGAACGAGATTTGGGTCCACAACAAGCCCAATGAGCAAGGTATTCCCTAGCTACCTGTGACCATAGTGAATGCTTTTGGTGCTGGAGTAGGCAAAGAACCTCATCTTGGCCATCTGGAATAATAACTACCAGTAGCAGCTGAATCATTTCTTCCACTGTGTATGGAACCAGCATGCACACATGAAAGACATCATTTATCATCATACTTGGCAGAATAAAAAAACCAATACACCACTGGCCCAATGAGTGCAGTGATGGGAAATGGCCCAATCCATCTCGGAAAATACGTTCGCTTCCTAGACAAGTTCAGCCAAAGTTTTTTGGTGCTAAGAAACACCTTGTCACTAATTTAGAAGAAAACCTCGAAAAGGTTTGCATTTTTTCTTTGCCAAGCTACTTAACAAAACCATTGTACTCATTTATCTCTCAAGGTGGTTGGCACAAGAATTCCCTTGTCTATGTGTCCAAGGTATTGGAGCTTGTCTTGTGCAAAGTTGAACTTAATCATTTTGCCTACTGTGTGCTCTTCCATTTGTTTGAGAGAAACCAAGGGTGTCCTCAACGGAAACCAAGACATATCGACCAAGTTGCAGCAGGAAAAATTGGTTCATTTCTACATGAAAGGCTTCTGGGATATGTTTCAGCCTAAACAATAAAGCATGGACCTCACATTGTCCCATGTGTTCTTGAGACACCGTTTTGCACACATCATCTTCAAAGATGCATAGTTGCTCGTACTCCTGAGACAAATCCAAGGACAAAAAGAACTTTGCTTAGTGAAGGTGGTCAAAGCGTGATGTAGGGTGCCAAAAAGTGACCAAAGTGGGTTGCTCTATAGAAAGATCAGGTCACAATAGATGCATAGAGGAAATCATGCTGGTTCTGTAGCACTTTACAGAACTCGGTTCCGAGTCCGTTTGAGGGGGATAAGGATATTCAATGTTTGGGGGCAATGGATACTGTTCAAGTGATGGCTTCTGCACTGCCGGCACCAATGACGGCCAGAGTTATTGGCCAGGGATGGTAAATCTTGTGTGAGAGTGTGACTACCACTCATTCCGCTAGGACAGGAGTGTGCTAGGAGGTGAACTTTGACAGTGTGGTTCTTGCAGCTACATGCCTCAAATGAGGTGTACTGAGGCATGTTAGAAAGCTGTGCTACTGCAATATCTCATCCATGAGTCAAACTAGCCAATTGTGCTCTCTACACAGCTCTACATTCTTCCATGTTATTGTCTCTGGAACCTGCAACTTGTCTCTCACATACAATTGGTCCTGCCTAACTGCTCTTGGTGAGCCTGATCACCTCCCTCAGGGCTGCCTTAGCTTCTATCAGTGGTATCAGAGCTAGAACAAGGTTTTGCCTCACCCTTGAGGCATCCCTTGCACATTGGCATGTGAGAGAGGTCGTTCGTGGGCCAATGGTGCAGTCAACATCATAATATTCACTTCTGTGGTGGCCGCCATCAACATCACCAAGTTTGAAAGCAAAAACATCTTCAATTGGAGCACCAACATGAAGATGGTGCTGATGGAGAAGGTTTTCTGGAGCCACATGAGTGATTCTAACTATGTTGAATCCTCCCTCTCCACTGAAGAGGCCCAAACCCATGGCGAGAAGGGGGACCGTGCCCTTGGAACCATCTACCTCTACCTCATCGAATGGCAGCATCTCCTTGTCGGCTACATCCTCGTCCCAAAAGAAGTTTGGAAGAAGCTTGAGTCCACCTATGCTTCCAAGTCAATCCTCATGAGCATGCAGCTGCGTTGTTACTTTCACACTCTAAAGATGGATGAGTCAGGCCTCATGATTGACTATCTCAACATGGTGAAATCTTTAACTGACCAACTTGATGCAATGGAGGACACTATCAAGGAACGTGTTCTCATGCTGACCACCCTCTTTGGCCTTCCTAGCACCTACACTCCTCTCACTGTTGCCCTGGACCAGTGTGGCGACAGGCTCTCACTCGATGATGTGGAGGAGAACCTGATGTTTGAGGAGGAGCGCCGCAAGGAGGTAGAAGGAGGAAGCGTACTGGATGTAGCTCTTGTCACCAAGATGAGCCACAGAGGTGGTGCTGCATCAACTAGTGGTAGCAGAGGTGGAGGGAAGAAGAAAGGCAAGTGCCACTTCAGCAAGAAGCCAGGCCATTGGGTACACAAATGCCAAACGAAGAAGGCAGACCTTGCAACTGGGGTGGGAGTGGGGAAACAATCGGATGCCTCTGCCAATGCCGTTGATTGGGAGAGTGGATTTGTAAGCACCATCCGGGTCCTGCACGTCTCCGCTAACACCGTCTTGTTCTGGATCATTGACTCGGGAGCCACTTGGCACATGACCTGTTGCCAGGAGTTACTTTTTTGTCCATACCACTATTGAACCTTGTCGAGTGTACATGGGTGACAATCATGTGCAGATGGTGGTGGGAGAGGATGAGATTTTCTTCTGTGCTTCTGTCCACAATAAGCACGTGGAACGTCGTGTGAAGGGGGTGCTCCATGTTCCTGGGCTGGCAGCTAACCTCCTCTCTATTTCCTCTCTCATATCCCAGGGCCTACAGGTCCATCTTGAGAATAGTGGCTGCACCATCTGAGCATGTGCGGGCTAGGTTCTTGCAAAGGTCGACAAGGACAATGGCTTCTACTGTCTCTTTGTGGCATCTGAGAAGGGAGATGCCTCAGCAGCAGCTGCACGAGTGGGAGTCAATGACATTGGCCTGTGGCATTGCCGGCTTGGACACCTCAGCTTTGGTACAATCATCTCCATGCAACAGATGGTGCATGGATTGCAGCTGAAGGAGGTGAATCAGCCCAGTGAGTCGGCCTGCGACAGCTACATGGAAGAGAAGCAAGCCAGCTCTCCATTCACTAGGGATTGGAAGGAGGCAGCTGAGCATCTCTCTCTTGTGCACTCTGACGTGTGTGGTCCTATGCCATCACAGTCCTTTTCTCGCAAGCTTTACTTTCTCACATTCATTGATGACAAGTCGCAGAAGACGCGGGTGTTTTTTCTCGCTGGGAAGGATGAGTTTTTTTACGCATTCAAGTTATGGGTGGTTTTTGCACAGAATGAGATTGGCAGGCATCAAAAGGTGCTTCACAGCAATAGCAAAGGCAATTACTCTCCAATGACTTCCGCGACTTCCTCAAGAATCGCCGGATCCCACACAACACCGCAGCTGAACGCCGTTGCTGAGCATGCCATCCGCATGCTCATGGAGCGTGTCCACAGCATGCGCAAGGACACCAAGCTCCCGCCAACATTCTTGGAAGAGGAAGTCAACACTGCCGTGTACCTGAAAAACCGGAGCCCAGCATGTGCTGTGCTGCTGATGATGCTGGAGGAGGTGTGGACAGGACGCAAGCCAACTCTCACATACCTAAAGGTTTTCGGGTGCGCACATTCATCCATATGCCTGCTGCCAACCGCAACAAGCTAGATGCCAAGGGTGTGAATGCTGCCTTCCTCAGCTACGACACCATGGGATACCGCCTGTACAACCTTGTCGCACACAAGATCTTCCATAGGCATGACGTGGTACTCATGGAGGACATGAAGGTTTGGATATGGAGCCCTATGAAAGCCTTCATGGTTGAACAGGCTCTTGAGCCAGTGGGAGCCAAAGACCTCGAACCAGGTCAGAAGACTCCCGTTCAGTAGCTCCTCCAGCGGTCTCTGTCAGCTTGCGAGGCACTTTAATTGCCACAGCAGCTCCACGGGACCATCTGCACCATGGTTGAGGCATGCAGGCCTCCATGGAAGCTTTTGCTGCTTGCTTTCTTGAGGTCAGAAGACTCCCGTGAAGATGAAAAAGTGAACCAATGCACTTTTTCATCTTCATGGGAGTCTTCTGACCTCAAGCTCCTCTTCCTCACTATCGCCAACGACCCCAAAAAAATCAGGACATCCATGCGCAATGATGATGCAGCAGATTGGTGTGCTGCAACAGACGAGGAGTACAAAGCACTCATGAAGAACAAGACCTAGACTCTCAAGGAAGCTCCACATGGCAGCCAGATGATCGTGGATCTTCCAGCATAAGTGCGGTGCTGATGGTAAGGTGCTCAGGTACAAAGCATGGCTAGTTGCAAAGGGGTATGCGCAGAATGAGGGTGTGGAATACAACGAGACGTTCCCACTCGTCACAAAGTTTCCCTCTATCAATGCAATCCTTGCTCTTGCTGCTGCCATGGACTGGGAGGTGCACCAGATGCATGTGAAATGTGCATTTCTGAATGGTGGCCTTGAGTAGGATGTGTACATGGAGCAGCCAGAGGGGTATGTGGTGGAAGGGCATGAGGACCATGTGTGCTAGCTTGTGAAGGCACTCTACGGCCTAAAGCAAGCGCTGCGTGCATGGTACCACAAGACTGATATGCAGGTGGCTAGCCTTGGTTCTGTGTTTAATGAGGCAGATCATGCGGTTTATGGACGCACACAGGGCGGAAGCCAGGTCATCATCCTACTCTATGTTTATGAATTGCTTATTTCCTTTGACTCAAAGTCTCTCCTCAATGATTCTAAGCAGTCGCTTGCAGCCAGGTTCGAAATGAAGGACATGGGAGAGCTGAGCTACTAGTTTGTTCTTTAGGTGAAGCGTGATCAGCAGCAACAGACCTTAGTGCAGTTGCAGAGCACTAACGTGAGAGAAATTTTCAAGCGATTCAACATGGGAGGTGCACGGAAGGTGGCAACACCGCTGGATGTGGGAGCAAAACTGAGTCTACCGCAGGATCCTCACAACAAGCAGCAGAGCAGCCGCATGGAGGCAGTACCATACCAAGCAGCAGTTTGGAGCCTCATGTCTGCAGCCGTCTGCACGCGACTTGACATCAGCCAAGCAGTGAGATGGTGAGCAAGTTCTGCGCCGACCCAGGTGTGCCACTTTAGGAGGCGGTCAAGCGCACGCTGTGCAACCTCGACAGTAGTAGCAGCCTAAGAATCACCTTCAAGAGCAACAACAGGCCCACCCTCATTGGCTACAGTGACACAGATTAGGAAGGAGATCTGGACACAAGGAGATCAACTAGTGGTTTTGTGTTTTTTCTTGGAGGAGCAGCAATCAGCTGGAAGAGCAAGAAGCAAGATTGCACTTCTCTCTCCTTCACCAAGGCGGAGTATATCGCTTTGAGCAAAGCAGCAAAAGAAGTTGTGTGGCTGCATGAGCTGCTGGCAAGTCTTGGGAAGCAGCAAAAAATAGCAACGACCATCTACTGTGACAACATGAGCGGCATCGTGCTCATGAAGAATGCAGAGTTCCACGCCAAGCACACCAAGCACATCAACTTGCACAGCCACTTTGTCCACTAGCTCATGGCAAAGGAGGTGGTGCACATCAAGTTCTGCCCCTCAAGCATGATGCTGAAAGATTTCCTGACTAAGCCACTGGAAACAAATCACTTTCAACAGCTGAGGGCACAGTGTGAACTTGTGTGATCTTCATTCTAGCAAAGTGGGAGAATGATGGAGAAAAGTGACCAAAGTGGGTTGCTCCAAAAAAATCATCAGGTACAAAAAATGCATAGAGGATGTCTTCCTGGTTCTTTCGCACTTCACAGAACTCAATTCGAAGTTCGTTTCAGGGAGAAATGGATTCTTAAGGTTTGGAGGTAGTGGGTCCAGTTCAAGTAACGGCTCCTGCACTATCAGCACCAATGACGGCCAGAATTATTGGCCAGAAAGGCTTGGAGTGGCCTTCAAGGTAGAAAGGAGGCAAAAGGACCTTCAGGGAACTGTAAGGAAGGTCCCCACCAAGATTATTGGTTGTGCACATGGCAGGGATGGTAATTCTCTTGTGTGAGGGTGTAACTTCCTCTCATCCCGCTAGGCTAGGAGTGTGCTAGGAGGTGAACTTTGATAGAGTGGTTCTTCCACCTCCATGAGTAAAATGAGGCATAACTAGGCTTGTTAGAAATTTGTGCCAGTGCAATTTCTCATTTTTTAGTTAAACCAGCCATTCGCGCTCTCTACGCAACTTTGCACACTTCTGTGTTTTTGTCTCTACAACCTGCAACTTATGTCTCACGTACAGATGGTCCTTCCTGGCGGCATTTGGTGAGCCCAATCACCTTCCTGAGGGCTGCCTTAGCTTCTATCACAGTGGTCTTCAACCCGTGAATTGGGGAATTATGTTTTAAGCGCTACGTTTTTTATCACTCTGTAGTGTACACACCTACGTAAACAATCTCCCTTTTTAGTTCACAAAAGGATCGGTGCAATGCACGGTGAGCTACTCAGCTTGATCCAGCCTGTTATTAGGTACTCTTTTAAATAAGTTTTGGCCTCTTGCCTTCCTGCCAAAATGAAGTGTTACATGGGTTTGCACGGAGGAGTCACCTTCGGATGCCGTGAAATTGTGTAGCCCGTGTGTCTCCCTTGTAGAAGCCTAGCCGGTGGGTCTTAGAATAGGTCTAAGTACTCCACCAAGAGAGTTATATGATCTCTTTAGGCATTCATCCTTTTCCTCATCCTCCACTTTGTGTACCTAGGCCAAGAAACATTGAAATTCTTGTCAGATACATATCTTGAGAACTTTGATTCAAAGTTCTCTTGCAGCAGGGGTCACCTAGAACCATGTTGAACTGGTCCAAAAGGTTCAGAACCTTCAACATGAATTTCTGTGTGTATCATTGAATCCTGCACTATCAGCACCAAGGTTGTGATGTACTTTGAATCAAAGTATTTAATTCTCTGGAAAGGGAACAAAGATCTACCATAATTTAGTGTATCGAACTGTACCAAATCAGCACAGACTTAACTCCAGCCTGCCTACAATCAATCTCAAGATATGTATCTGACAAGAATGTCAATGTTTCTTGACCTAGATTTCTGCTTTACAAGTACCAATCATGAGTGCCAATATGGTTTTCACCAAAAACAACTGTGCCATCTGCTAGCTTGTATTTTAGGCCAACCTTTCCGATGAATCTTGCGCTGACGGAAGAATCTTCTCCTCCGCTGTCAGCCAGCACATTCACCAGAGCACCTGCAAGGTGTCCTGTGAACTGCAATTTCCTTGTTATCCTGGAAATTCAGTGTCCATGTGCTACCAACTCATTAGTATGGTGAATCTTCTGGTGTGAATGTACCTACACTGAAATCGAAGAGAGAAGTACAAAATTAAAGTGAAAAACATACCAGAAATGCGACCATTGCCACCACCTTTACTTTGTCAAAGGAAGCAGCTCCACTGATCTACAACGTCGGCTCGAGGAGGGGTGGGGCCGTGAGAGTGCATTGGTCGTGAGGTGGGCCAAAATTGCGGTTCTCTCCTTGCACATCTTGTGTCCATTGCGGGAATCTACTAGCAGTCCTCTGTCATATGAATCATGCAAGGAATTCGGGCAACTAGATGCAATGTACGAGGCTGTCATGGCCGTTAGATACATTTTTTGGCCGCTGGCAAGCTCACCTTGTAGGATCCTTTCTACATTAACTCCCTTGTCACTACGACATAGGTGTTTGAAAGTGTTTTCATTCATTGCTTTCTGTGCATCCACGTTCTTGCGACATGTTTGGCAGCAAGGGAATTTTGATGAAGTGACAAGATTTTTGTGGAGTATCAGCTGAAGAAAGCGAAGTCAGTGGTGCTGGTGGTAGTGGTAGTGGTAGTAGTAGTAGCAGTAGCAGCAGCAGCAGCAGTAGCAGCAGCAGCAGCAGCAACAGCAGCAGCAGTAGCAGCAGCAACAGCAGCAGCAGCAACAGCAGTAGCAGCAGCAGCAACAGTAGCACCAGCAGGAGCAGCAGCAGGAGGAGGAGTAGTAGTAGCAGTAGTAGTAGTAGTAGTAGTAGTAGTAGTAGTAGTAGTAGTAGTAGCAGCAGCAGCAGCAGCAGCAGCAGCAGCAGCAGCAGC
>SZWC01002527.1:24305-38001 GCA_023375785.1 Penium margaritaceum | reverse complement strand
ACTTATGGAAAGAGGTGGTCGGGGGGAAACGTGGCCATGATGTAGAAAGTGTGAGTGTGTGAGCGATAGGTGGAGAGTGGAGGTGAAGGAGGGGTGTGTGGAGGGGGAGATGAGGATGGGCTAGAGATTGGGAGGGTATGGAGTAAGTATGGGCGGGTAAAGGAAGAGTTTTTTTTTTTTTTTTGGTGTAACCTCTTCCTCTAAGGCCTACTGGGGGAGGCCATGGCGTCTTCGAAGCTCACGCACTGTAACATTCAGGGCATCACTACGCAGTTGTCGTGCAAGGAGACCGTTGATGTGAGTGCGGTCGTGGACGTGGATGTAGCAGGAGAGGATTCCGACTCCGTAGGCGTTGCGCCAGGGAGGATGCACAGGTATTCCTCAGAAAGCTGTCCGTTGCTGATGAAGGCGATGGCTGGGTCACTGAACACCCTCTGGGGTACTGCGGTTGGGCTCAGCTTTTGATAAAGCTCGGCCTTGGCAGCGGCGCAGGTCTTGTCAAGGATTTTTTTGTCTTTGCGGCCACGAGGTGCAAAGGCGTCGTGTGCGTCAGAGAGGTGGTGCTCTAGGCAGTGACTGCACTTCTGCGTGGAGAGGGAGACCTTGGTCACGACAGGGAACTTTGGGTCGAGAATGTGTACGGGGGGAAGGTGTTTAAGGTCCGGGTCATGGGGAGGAGCGATAGCCTCACCAACAAAGATGTCAAGGGCTCGACCAGCTCGTCTGGCAGTCAGCTGTTTGAAGCCACGGACTTCAGCTAGGAAGGGTGGAGAGGGCTCAGAGCTGCCCGATGTTGGTGGGCCTGGCTGTGTGAGGTATGCGATGAGCTCCTCAATGCGGAAGGATGGAGGAACATCCTTCACGACGACTTGAACTTTGGGTTTGGGGGGGATTGTTGCGCCGGGCATGAGGCCAGAGCGATCCTCAAGTGCCGGCGGGAGGGACTTGGAGAGAGTTGCGGTGAAGAGGATGCGTTTCGGAGCGGTAGAGTGAGTGGGGTCGTCTCGTGCAGGCTGTGATGCCGGGGAGCCTAGGATAGGAGAAGCGTCTGCAGGTACCTCGAGGTCCTTGAGGTCGAAGAATGCTGAACACGCACTCTCCGTGCGGAAGGTGAGAAAGATGTATGCTGACCCTAGTGTCGATGACGTAGGGTAGTTCCTGATGGTAACTACCGACTCAGAGCCTGTGGATTGGCCAGAAGGTGGGAGAAAGAGTCCCGGGTTGGTGTCGATACGTGCCTGCACGCTACGACACAGGGCAGAGAGGGCTGAGAGGTGTTGCCGAGGGAACTCGACAACGAGGAAGTACTGCTGCTCGGGTGTTCCGCTAGAGCGGCGATGGACTACTGGGGTGGCGATCACAGGCATCTCTGGCTGGGCGTCGCGACTGACTAAGGCAAGATCGAGGGTGGGAAGCGGAGGGGGAGGTGGGGGAGGCGGTGGAGGAGGGGGTGGGGGCGGTGGCAGCTGTGAGGTTGGCGGGGGGCGTGGGGAGAGCTGAGGTGTGGTGCATTGCAAGGATCGCCCGGTCTCCCGTGACGATGAGGGGCTTGCTGAGTTGAGCTCATCCACGCGCGCTCTCTTGCGATGGCTCCCGCCGGGGCCGTTGCCGCCGCCACGATTCTTCCCCATCACCTGGCCAAGGGAAGGAAGGGTGCATATGGGTCGACACATTGGGGTTTTGTGAGGGGGAGCATATTGGAAACTTTTGAGCCTCATCCCAAAAGCGGCATCGCATTCTATCATTAGGTAGGGCCATGAAGGCCGAGCATAAGGCCATTTTCATTCGGTTTTGCAACGCATTCTTGAATCTGCGGAGTGGCCATATCGTGGATCAAAATTTTGCATCGCATCGTCTTTGCCAGAGCAAGTGGATGAATACAGAATGGAAGACATTCCAAAGGCGGGGGGTTGGGGTGTGAGGTGGGAATGTTCCAAAGATAAGTGAAAACCAAGGGGGGTGATGGATGCCAAAGTAATATTGAATTATTCTCGTTACATAAGAGGTATAATCAACCAGGGCAGGGCACGCGAGGAAGATGTGCGGAGTGTTTTCAGGAGAATGGCAAAATGGACATGTTTGGTCCTCATCGTCAATAATGGGGGCCATGCGAGTACCACTTTGAAGGGCGAGATAAGTAATACGAATTTTCACGTCACGGGCTTCGGGAGGGGTCCAAGTATCATGGATGCTGGAGAGGACCTCATTCCAAGGGGGGGTAGAGCCCATGAGGCCGGACCATTCTACACATGGATCAGCTAGTGTAGTAGGGAGGAGCTTCTTGTTCAGCTCGAGGCGGCATTCTCTAGGGGAGGTGAGGGAATCCAGTTTTTCATGTACACGATGGAGACCGTATGGGCAATGGATCCACGAATGACGAAAGAGCCCTGGAGTGTCTATGTCTTTGGTCCAAGGGAGTGGGCTAATTGGGGAGATGTCGTTTGGGGAGTAGAGGCGGGGGGTGTCTGCAGGTCGTGAAAGACAGACGGGGGTTGAGAAAGGTGTGCATAGTAAGCTGTTATTTTCAATACCTTCAAGTCTGAGGATCGTTGTTGGTCTTCCACTGGCTTCCATATCTAACGGCACAAACCATGGGCTTAGTGAGGCAATAAATTCGGTGCTAGGTGGGTCATTCCCCTCCAAGGCATGTACCCAGTCCTTCGGGAGGGCATGGATGACCTCAAGGAGGATGTGAGCCTGGGCGGCCGGATACCGGTCTCTAACTTCCTTGGTAGTTAGGGGCCGGTACCCATGACCGTTGAGTGAGGTGAAAACATCTGACACAGTCATCTTGAGTAGGAAGTCGTCGCTTTTGCGAGTGTCGAAGGGTCTGAGGTTTTCGCGCGTTAGGTCATAGTTAAAAGCTAATCTTTCTCGAAGGAGGAGGCGTGGGAGCAGGGAAGCGTTGGCTATGGGGCTGAACACCTCGTGGTATGCATCCATGTACGCTTTCCATCGAGGATTTAATTTCATCTTTTCTGCAATAAGGGGGTGAGCGGAGAGAATTGGAAGAGGTTGGTGCTTAGGGAATGAGATGAGGCTGCGACCCAAGATGTTCCATGACTTTGGTGGTCCCAGTACACATCTTAGAATCCACAGTGCGTGTAGGGACTTGACCTTGATCACGGGATCGTGGAGGTTGAGCCCTCCAAGGTTCTTAGGCCTAGTGAGTGTAGACATGCTGAAACAGCAAAAGCGCCGTGCATCGTCTGCAATTGTGGCATTGGCAACGAGGTTGTGTACAATGCGACGAATGCGGTACATATAGTCAGTGGGGGGCGGGAGAATAGTAGCGTGGAACACAATCGAGGCAAGAAGGTAAGCTTGGGCAAGAGTGACTCTTGCAAGTGATGTGGCATCCATAGCGGACATTGATTTTGCTTTCAGTAGAAGTTTTTCAAGTAAGGGGTCCCAAGTGTAGGAGCAATTTGGCTTTGGTGTAAAGAAGACACCTAGGATGCGTTCGGGTGATGTTTTCCATGGAAAAGGGGTGGGAGAGGTTGGGGGGACATGTGGCGGAGCTCCTAATGGAAAGAGATTGGATTTGGTAGGGTTGTGTTCTAGTCCGGAGGCAACTTTGAAGTTGGCGAGCGAAGAGGTGAGATAGCAGAGTTCTCGCTCGTCATTGAGGAGGATAGTAACATCATCGGCATATGCCACGGCATGGATAGTTAGGCGGGTGGGGTGAAGTATCCTTGCGCTCCGGAGAGAGATGCAGGGGAGGCAGCCCATTCGCAAACTGGTGAGCCACGGTTCAAGGGAGAGGGCGAAAAGTATTGGAGCTAGTGGGCATCCTTGTCTAACGCCAGATTGGACAGGGATCGGATCAGTCAAGTGGTTGTTGATTAACAAAGATGTTTATGTGTTTCGGTGGGTGGTTTCTACGACGCATGTGATTGCTCCTTTGAGGCCAAAGTGTTTGAGGACTTGGAGCATGTACGACCGGCTTAGAGAGTCGTATGCTTTTTTTAAGTCGATAGTTGCTGCCAGTCCCGGTTGGGAAGAGTCTATGAGGTGTTGTTGAAGGTCTATCAGGGTGCTAAGAGTATGGTAGATGTTGCGATTTCTGATGAAAGATATTTGATGTTCATGGATAAGAGTGGGTAGGACGGGTGCGAGGCGCAGAGTGATAGCTTTTGCTATGATTTTGTAATCAGTGTTTAGGAGAGCGATTGGCCGGTAGTTGGCAATGTCATCCTTTGCTCCTGATTTGTGGATGAGGATGGTTGTACTTGAAAGGAAGGATTGGGGGCATTGACGAGAGTTGATGATTGAATTGGCAATGTTAGTGAGGTGAGGTGACAGGTCGTCCCAGAATGCAAGATAAAATTCGTGGGTGAGGCCGTCGTTTCCTGGGCATTTGTTAGGCTGAAGTGATTTGAGTGCAGCATGAAGCTCATCACTAACAAAGGGTCTGTTCACTGAGGATCATGCGTAGGGTGGTAGTCTAGGTGTTGGAAATGAGAAAAGATTCTTACGGGCTTGGGTGGTGGAGGAGCGCTCAGTGAAGAGGTTTGAGAAGAAAGACCGAGCATGTTTAGATATATCTTCATGGGTTGTTGCATGGTTGTTTTCAGAGACTCGCAGACTAGGGAAGCATGTGCGGGCTTTGCGTGCGTGCACTTTGGAGGTGAGTTAGGCAGAGGGTCGTTCGGATTCGATGAGTTTTGTGGTTTGTGCTTTAAGGTAGAGGAAGTCAACATCGTCCTGTACATATGAATTTAGTTTACATTGGGCCTTTGACAAGCGGTCGCGGGTACGCTCTGCGGATTGCGGTGGAAGTGGTCGACCAGCGTGTCTACGCACGTTGGATATGAGGTGTTGAAGGTGCCGTATTGTTGCTTGACGGCGTCGTGCCTCTTGTTTACTGTATTGAGAGGCAAAGTCTTTGATTTTGGCTTTCATGGAGTCCCATTCTGAGCATAGGGGAGCCATAGCCGACATGTGAGAGGCGATGATCTCCGAAACGCCTCGCTTAAAGCCGGGTTTCTGGAGGTGGGAGTTGTTCAGGCGCCAGAGGCCAGGGCCAAGGGGCGAGCGAGCAAGTGAGATCTTAGCGCTTGGGTAGGAGCTGTGGTCAGTAAGGCACGACGGGAGGGGAGTGTGTGAGGCACTTCTGAGACTGACCAGGAGTGAGTTGGAGACATATATTCTATCAAGACGGCTGGACTGGCCGTGTGGGGAGATGAATGTGAACTCCCTTGACATGGGGTGGAGGGCCCGAAATGCGTCGGCCAGGGAGAGTTTAGTGATGGTGGTGGCAAGTGTGTGAGAGGAGTGGTGTGGGTTTGAGCGGTCGAGGGAGTTGTCGAGTGTACAGTTGAAGTCTCCAGCAAGCACGAGTCGCTCCTCGCGAAGCGGGTGAAGGACTCTTTCAGCCTCCTCAAAGATGGAAGCGCGTTCCCCAGGGTGCTGGGGTGCGTAGCATAGGGCGATGTAGAGGGGGCAATTGTGGAACACAGCCTTAACAACCAGGAGGCGGCCCGTGCTCGAGCGGTATGTGGTTTTGAGTGTGATGTTTGGGTTGAAGCTGAGGGCGGCGATGCCGGCCCTCTTGGAGAGGAGCCACTGGGAGCATGACGGGCGTAGGAGGCGGAAAAAAAGAGAAGAAGTGTCATTGTTGTCAATGCGGGTGTGTGTGAGGAGGAGGACTGAGGATGGGGCGTGTCCAAGGAACGACTTGAGAAGTCGTTTCCTTGTGTCGTTCAGCCCATTGATGTTCAAGCATGAGATTGTTAGCGGAGAATGAGAGGACGGTCCCCTTCGGGTGGGAGGCGACCGTCTTGGGCGTGGCGCGGAGGCCAGCCCCCTTAGGGGGTGGGGTGGGGGGGGGAGGGGGGGAGGGAAGGGGTTGGGGGAAGGGGGGGGCTAGGGGCCGGCCTGGGGGGGGGGGACTGGGCGGAAATGTACAAGGGGGGGGGGGGGGAGGAGGGGGGGGGGGGGGGGGGGGGCGGGGGGGGGTGGGACTGGGCGGAAATGTACAAGGGGGGGGGGGGGGAGGAGGGGGGGGGGGGGGGGGGGGGCGGGGGGGGGTGGGACTGGGCGGAAATGTACAAGGGGGGGGAGGGGTAGGAGGTGGGGGGGGGGGGTTGGGGAAAGGATTAGGGAGGGGGTGGGGCGGGAGAAAGGGGAAGGTGGCGGGGGGGGTAGGTCTCACCGCCGGGGGAGATGTTGCTCCTCTAGGCCCCTTGATGCAGCTCAGGCCTGCCTGTGGATCAGCGCTTGGGGGGAGTCGCCTGTACAGCCGCCGCGTCGCGTGGCAGGTCTCGCCCACCTGGCAGTAGACAGGGGCCTCCGGCTTGTGTGACGCCCACGCACAGGTCTCGCCCGCCTGGCAGTAGACAGGGGCCTCCGGCTTGTGGGACGCCCACGCACGCACAGGGCCTCACTCAGAATCTTGCCTACCTTGGGGCCTTTGCCCCAAGGTAGGCAAGATTCTAAGTGAGCGGCGGAAGCAACACAAGCAGCATCTGCGACAGCAGCACCTGTACGGAGAGCAGGATTGGCACCAGTTGCAGCAGCTCCCGTCCCAACCGTAGTGTTTCTATTCGTTTTTTTCTATTCGGCCTTCGCTACGGACAAAATGACCCCATGAGCTCAACTCTCACTGCCGACGCTGTGAGCGTTGTGCGCAGCCTGGTTGAGAGGTTCGTTTTGGGTCCGCGAAGCTTCAAATACGAACATCGCCACCTGAACGCGGATGAATCCCGTCGTGGACGAATGATGCGGAAACCCGTACGATAGATTGTGGTACGAGGCCAGTCGAACAATAGCAGCAGGTGGGAACGGGTGCAGAGCAGGTCCCAATTTATCCACCCACTGTCTTCGGGACAAACAGTGTCCTTTGACGATCGACTCAACACAAGGAAAACGGGAGATTGGCAGACGTGCTTGGCTAAGCGACATGGGTCGGTGCCTACGATTCGACGAATAGGCAGCGCCTATCCACGTCACACAATTCACAAAGCATGAATGACATCAGCATGCAAATTTACTCCAACAGATGACTGGATAAGAAGAATGGCATGAAATTCATTGGCAACATGAGGTGGCTCACAGCATTCAAACCCCACTCCAAACGTGAAATACGAGATTCAGAGAGGTGAAGAAAACTTGGAGAAGGTTCTGTGAAAACTGACTTCAAGTTCCCGAAATCCTCATATTCATCCATATTCACCCATTGCATGCTCGTGCGCGGCCAACACGCGCACGAGCATGCAAATGCCCGCACACACGCCTGCGTCCTATTCACGCATGTATCCAGGGTCATCCCAGGTACAAGTCCAGCCTTGTCCAAAAGGGACACGCCAAGTCAAGAAAGGCAAAAGCACTTGCCGCGAGCTTTCGCATAGGCACTTATATTGTCCACTGTGAGCGGCGTGGTTCCGTTCAATAGGTGGCACACTTCAACAAATGTCGTGATCAACAGTACAGTTGAGTTCGAGGTGAGAGAAGCCCTACAATGTGTTAGCGCGCAGCGCTGAACCCTATCCGGGATCCGCAGAACCCCTGGCCCGTCCGTGGGGTCAGCGCCACTTCGAGCCAACGGGTGCGCGAGCCCAACATAGGGTTTCGCCTCTGAAACCGTTTTTAACGCGCGCGAATGCAGCAGTCAGAACCTCCAGGTGGATCCATACGCATCACCAGCACCTGGTCACTCCTAGGCGAGGAGCATATTGTTCCAATGCAGAGAAATTTCCTGCGAATGCTTCACAAGAAGATGGCAGAAGATATCTGAATTATGTGCTTGTGGATTTGAAACAAAGCACAATGACAAATGTTCACCATTGACCCTTACAACACGTTTTTAAATAAATTTGATAAGGATGATCCTAGGGGTAGATTACCAATTTTCTTAATGATGATATCTACCACGTTTAGGAAATCAAACATATGATATCTATGATGTATCAAAAAATAAAACAAATCAAAATAAGGGTATGATGAAATATGAGAGAAAGATGTTCGTGAATTTTTTTGAAAACCAATTAACATAACAAATATGGTTGAGAATTTGAGTTAAGGTCATTCTTTAATAATTTCTAGATATGGAAATTCGAACATACAAAACATGCATACATAAACAATAGCATAGAAGTATTAAAATTATTCATCTTGTCCCGCAATTCATTATATTTGAGATATTAACTTCTTTAAAGTCATATTTATATTATCCAACTGGAAAACATTATTATGTAGAAGGAATTCCATATTATAATCCACGTTTGCATAAATTATTTCATTAATATGTATACATATACTGAAAATTCAAATACATTAAAAAACATGCATTGGTATCGTTAAATACATTTATGAAAAATGAATTCCTCCACGTTCACCTCACTTTCTCCAACTATGTGTTCAGTATGTTTGTGATGACATAATTAAACATTGATTAATCTTGTATACCTAATGAAACAATATCTATGTCTACATGCATATCAACATTACGTTTTTTATTTACATGTTTCATAAAGAACCAAATTCATATTAATCATTCCATTCATTAATAAAGATATAATTAGGAACATTATTGAAAATATAGAAATGAATTGATATATGGAGAGAGTTCTACATATACATATGAAGTGCTAAAATTAAAATAGAAAAAGAAAAGAAGAACATGAAAAGAAGTGCATGGATGTTATGATATGAATACTAATAGATGAAAATAAATAACTGTAAATCAATATATATAGAAAGAAAATGAATACAACTATAAATATTGATAACGATATAAATAATAATACATACATAACTATAGATATACATAAAGACATAGAAAAATATATACTTATAGATATAGATATGGATATGGATATACAAATAGGGTATGAATGTTTGTAATGGAATTGGATGGATTTGTAACCCTTTGGTGATGCAAGCAAGTACCTCCTTGCAAAGAGGTACACTTTAAGGTGGATGTATGCTGAAGCTCCCTGCTAATACATTGAATGGAGACTAAGAAAGATAGAAACACCCCTTGGCAGTGGCTAGGGTGATAGGAGCCAAATGAGCCTCCTAGGAGGATTTTTCAATGTCTCAAGGCTTGAGCACGGATCTTGAAGATGGTATATGATGCCAAAATGGCCACTCCACACTAAGATAATTCTTCAAGGAAATTAAGCCTTCAATCGCAAAATAATCAAGGAATTCCTAACGCTGTCACCAACAGTAGTTCGAGAGTCCTTATCCCGTACTTTTGCATACTTTGAGATTCTTGAAACTATGAATGCACACACTACACTATCTAGAACTTGTATAAAAAACGTTGTAATGGATCATCTTCCAGTTGGTCATCAAGTAGATGGGGGGGGGAGGGGGGAGGAGGAGTCAGATTTCTACCATGTATCTATTTAACTTGCACAAGATACCCTCTATGATCAATTCTTTCCTTAATTTTCATAGTAATTTCTCTTGGTGTATTGGCCAAGTTCATGCCTCCTAGTTAACACTTGCACATGATAAAAAATAGGTTCAGGTCTTCACTCCCATGTTACTGAGGTCTTTATAAGTTTGGCTACATCTTGAAAAAAATCAATGAATCATTGTTGTTCTTGACCTTCACGTCACCCTTTAGCTCCCTTCATATACCAATGCCATGTCTTTAAAGCATGTATTACATGAAGGAGCTCCATATCAACATTTGTGTGCCAATTCTGAAACAATATAGGCTTCTGGCTCTAATATGCGAATGGAAAACCGTTCTTTCTTGAAATAATGATGTTGTCTCCAAACGGTGTGTACTACAATATAACGATGCTATGTCCTTCTCACCGTTTTATACCAATGCATCAAATTGCACCTCCCATCGTTTCATTTTTCTTGAAAGAACTAAGAAGCTCATTCTTGAAAGAAGTTCTTTGACGTTGAGAAAAATGATCTTGCACCTAGCTTCCCATTCCCAAAGTACAACATTTTGTGTAACCCTGATAAGTGTACAGACCATGGTCATATACCCTTTCATGAACCCTGTAAACAAGTTTGGAAAACCAAGAAAAGACCGATTATTCCCAAAACTACAAGGGTGTGTCAAAATCGACAATGGCCAGACCATTTACTTGGTTAACATGGATCCCATCTTTGCCAACGTATCTTAGCTCATCATGTTGAATTTTGCACTTTCCGATTTTTTTCATAGAACATTTTCTCATGAGGACCATAAGGATTTTGCAGATTTCTTATTTGAACTCTTCCATCAATTTATGAGGTGTAGTTGAATGGTGTCATTTCATATATGCATAGACCTCTATGTTAGCTCACTTGGGTTGTCATGGTCGTCTCTGGGGTGCTTCCTCTTGTGGAGAAGCTTGGGGAGGTGGGTATGTGGGGGGGGGAGGTGGGCAAAGTGTATGGGGCAAGTTTATGAGGTTATGTATCACTGTCTATGTGTTGAGTGTATAATAGAAAGACTCATGTGTATTGTGTAGGTGACAGACTTCCTTGGTGTAAGTAATGACTGACAGGGAGGGAAGGGGGCGGGGGAGGAGGTCAAAAAAGAGCATGGTGCAAGTGTCTAGGGTAGTGTATAACTGTGTGGATTGTGTGTATCATATTAATACACGTGTATTGTGTAAGTAGAAGTTTCCCTTAGTGTGAGTGATCCCTGACAGAGATAAGAGCAGGATGGGGGGGAGGGAAAAGTCTATTGGGCAAGCCTATGGGGTAACGTATCAGTGTGGGTGGTGAGTGTATCGTGTTTGCAAAAATGGGTATTGTGTACTTGGATGTGTTCCTTGGTGTGAGTGATCACTGATAGGAAAAGGGGGAAGATGGCATTAAAAACCATTGTGCTACAAAAGTTTATAACACAATCTCAATTGTTCTTAACATATTTTGGAGTTCGATCTTTTAATGATGCAATCATTACCAGAGAAAGTTAAGTTTTCCAATAGTTTTCATGGCTTTGAAAAGGATTTGAATGAGTGCACAAATTCCTACACATTGCTAATATCTAGTGTAACTTGTAAAGGTTTTGTGAAATTTCCATTTAAGTATTAGAATGTTTCTATCTATAAACTCCAAGGTAACTTATGGCTTGTGTTTAGAACTTGAACCATTAAGTATCATGAAAATTACCCTTTTTTACAAAGGGATGTGTGGTCCTCATATTGAGCGCATTTTAGGAACTTTGTCTTTTGTATGGGCTAAATCATTGTAGTTTAGAGACTTGTGTATTAAGTTTATAAAACAAAAAATCAATGTATACACGTGTCTTTTGGTATTCAACTAGTTTGTTCACGTGAGAGCCACACGAGTTTCATTTGCCTTTGTAGGGGGGGATTATATAAGATGAGTATGGGGAAGTGTATTCTATTCAGATACCTTGTGTATCTAATTTGTACACAAATAACGTACATTAGCCTTGTGTCCTTACGTTTTACTAAAACTAGAACATCATGGGTATTAAGGTTTTTAGGTGCTTTTCTAAATGTTTTCACTTGTGTTGTTAACTACGTAAAAACTAGCGTAACTGAGTCCTTTCTTCTTGCTAGTCATATTTTGGTTCCAAACTTTCTGCCGATTGTTGAACCCTTTCAATAGCTCAAAGTTACGGTGCAAGATGAGTAAACCTTTAAGGAGACACGCGACTGCCTCTTTTGTAATCGCTTCTCCGATAGATGATTTCGAAGGTCACGTTTCTATGTGAAGGGAAAATTACCAAACTCAAAATTACGTTATGTGACTACTTTTTGTGAATCAAAATAGTTCTTTTAATTGTGGCTTACAAGGAAGAGCTTGGTTGGCGGTAATGACATTGAGAAATCAAACACGAAGAGCAAGCCTCTGACTTTTCCATTGTAACATCCTGGTCACCAATGTGTACATCGCATCCGATCCTAACCATCAATGTCAAGTGATGATGTTCTGAGTTGGTGAGTGAAATTTTCAATTGTTGTCATCGAAGATGTTTTGTGTCTAGTGACATCCAGCTCAAACTCAACAACTTTTAGAACATAACCCCCTCTTTGTTTACCCTCATTACCAAAACACGTCCTTCATCAAGTATTTTTGCATTGTTTGAGTATTCTCTCACATTTGCTACTCATCTACGAACATTCATAATGCCTTTTTGGGTGCAAGAGGTACCTTCCTCAATATCGATGTCATTGACATCACGTGTGTATTTTCTTCCAAAAGAGCACATACATTATCTTGTACACTCCCATATGAAATCGCCCTATAAAATTTTAGTAGTACGCTTTTCCCTATTGTCTTGAAAGAGTGAATCACACTTATTTCCAAGTGACAAGCATCCCATGTGTTTGCCGAAGGTGATGTTGGCCAGTGTCAAACTCCCACTCCCTTCCCAACAGAGAAATTTGTAATTGGCAAATGAATGAGCAACTCTACTAAAGGTTGTGTGGACAGTTAACTTAAAAATGCACTACTAATCCGCATATATCCATTGGCCTGAAGGTTCCTCCTCAGCATAGAAGAATATGAGATTGATTTTTGTCGATCTTATAAGGGCTCGTTTTCTTCAGATGTAATTAACGTAGTCATACTATGACTTACCTAGAATGATGAATGGGGGATTCGTTGTTGTGCTAAGACTACAAATGTGAACAAAGATTATTTATTACAGGATCAAACATCTTAATGCTCTGAAAGATGTGCAAAACATTTGATCGGAACAAGAAAAACCAGCTGGATAAACCACATTCTCACTTATCTATTCTCTTTGGGTCTCCGGATCATCCGGTTGATTTCTCTCATAATCTCGTTCCGATTTCTCTCATTCTCATTAGGCATATAGTGTTAACATGACCGTGTTCCTTCTTTTCACCTTTCTGTTTTGTCAACTCTTCTATCAATTTGTGGCTTTGTCATAGAAATCTTGTTGGAAAGGTTTTATGAACAAACATGACAGAAACTTTTCATCATCCAATCAATCAAATGCACTACGAGATAACTAAATGCAGACTTGAAATACGACTTACCATCATCCTATTGAGAAATGCTTAGGGTAGGCATTTGCATTGACCTGCAAGAAAAACATTAACAAAAAACGTGTTAACCACCCCATTTCTTTCATATTTTCCATTCAATTGGTTTTTGAAAAAAAATAAAAGAATTAACCAATGTCTAGCTGGACAAGTCATGATGCGAAGTAATGATGATTACAGAAAAAAAAATGGAGGGCACACTGACGTGCGTGTTTCCTGTGTGTCAGGGTCCGAGGTCACTTGCAACTTTCAAACAAGTGTGAAAATCACATGCTTTTGTCAGAGAAAAATTCATACATGGGTTTGTATTTTGAAACATTCATCACTACAGAGAATTATGAAGGTGTAACACATTTCCAAGGAAAAACAAATCCAAGACGTCTATATAGTCCCATGTAGGTCAATGTTATACTTGAAGGCTTTCTTCCTTGTTTTAAAATTGAGGAAAATTCTTGGAAGGTTAAGGTATGGTTGATGGGGTTCTTTTTGTACACAGTTAATTGGGTGTATAGTTCATTTGGGGTGCTATAAAGGTTCCATGAAGTTACCACCAAGGGTAAGGGGTTGGGGGGGGGACATGTGCCAAGTGTATGGGAGGAGTGTATGGGAGGATGGTTGCAGGTAATACACTAGTGTATTCTGCAGACATTCAAGTTGGTTTATGGATGTGGGGAGGGGGGGGGACATGTGCCAAGTTTATGAGAGGAGCGTATGGGAGGATGGTTGCAGGTTATACACTAGTGTAT
>SZWC01002527.1:0-24179 GCA_023375785.1 Penium margaritaceum | reverse complement strand
GGGGGGGGTGACATGTGCCAAGTGTATGAGAGGAGTGTATGGGAGGATGGTTGCAAGTTATACACTAGTGTATTGTGTAGACATTCAAGTTGGTTGATGGATGTGGGGAGTGGGGTGGGGGGGAGGTGACATGTGCCAAGTGTATCAGAGGAGTGTATGGGAGGATGGTTGTAGGTTATACACTAGTGTATAGTGCAGACATTCAAGTCATGGAATTTTACACTAGTGTAGATGTAGCACCCATCTCCACGTACACTCCCCCCATAAACTCACCACATACAATCCCCCCCTCCCCACATTCACTTACACATCTGAATCACAACATTATACACTAATGTACATTTAGCACCCATCACCCCATGCACTCCCCCAATACACTCACCATATAGACCCCCCCCCTCCCAGGCCCCGGACACTCACTTGCACATATGAATCACAACATTATACACTAGTGTCCATTTAGCACCCTTCTCCACATACACTCTCCCCATGCACTCACCACATACAACTCCCTCCCTCCTCCCACATACACCTTCACATATAAATCACAGCATTATACACTAGTGTACATTTAGCACCCAACATCCCATACACTCCCCTCATACACTCACCCTGTAGAACACCCCCCCCCCTGCTCGCCACATTCACTTGCACATGTGAACCACAACATTTTACACCTCTCCCATACACTCCCTACATACACTAGTGTGTAATGTTGTGATTCACATATGCAAATGAATGAGGGGAGTGGGGAGGAGGGGGGGAGGGGGGTCTATATGGTGAGTGTATGAGGGGAGTGTATGGGGTGATGGGTGCTAAATGTACACAAGTGTATAATGCTGTGATTCAGATGTGAAGGTGAATGTGGGGGGAGGGAGGGGGGGAAGGGGTTGTATGTGGTGAGTGTATGGGGAGAGTGTACATGGAGATGGGTGCTAAATGTACACTAGTGTACAATGTTGTGATTCACATGTGAAAGTGAATATGGGGGGTTCCCTGCGTGTGTACTCTTCCAGGAAGGTGCTTCCTTTTTCTTCTTTTTTTTGGAAGGTGGGAGTATGTTGTTTCCAGGAAGGTGATTCCCTGTGTGTGTGTGCTCTTCTTGGAAACTCATGGAAGAGTAAGTAGTTTCCACGAAAGTGCTTTGCGGTGTTTTTGTTTTTCCAAGAAGGTGCATGTCTGTGTCTATGTACTTCCATGAATGTGGATTTTTGTGTATGTCTGTTTCCATGATATTGCTTACTGGTACATGTGTGTTTCTAGGAAGTTTCCTCCTGGTGTACATGTGTTTCAAGGAATTTACTTTCTGGTGTAGGTGTGTTTCCAGGAAGTTGCCTTCTGGTGTACATGGGGTGTCCTTGTTTCCTGGAAGTATCCATCATGTGCCGTGCACTTTGTACACTAGGAAATGAGTGTACATTCTGAGGGTGATTGGTCATAAATGGGAAGCTTCCATTGAACCTTGTCACAATTCCACGTCCTAAAGTAGGAAGTTTAGGAACATCCTACAAACAATCATGTTTTGTAACTCTACTTCCTAGAAACATCCTCTTCATTTGGTTCATTGTCATTCACATAATTTTATGAATAATTAATCAAAGGACTCTTATACACTAGAAGAAGTGAGTTTAAAGGAGATGAGTGAGAAATGATGGTGCTAGAAAACCACACACTAGAAAAAAATGTTTTGTGGGTTGAGCTAAAGGTGGATGGATACATTGTGTGATGGGAGGGGGAGGTGAAAGTGCATGTGTGGAGTGCATGAGGAAGTGTATGATAAATTAAGCGTTTTATGGTTGTACGTGTACACTAGTGAACAAAATGATGTAGGTTGGCCTTGAAGTTGTTATAGGAGGAGGGGGGGTTTGTTGGGTGATAGTGCATGTGGGGAGAGAATGTGGATGCATATGATGGTTGAGTGTGGTGCTTATGAAATTAGACAGTAGTGTATAGTGAATTCTCCGCAAGGTGGGGGAAAGTGGGTTGGAAGTTAATGGAGGGAGTGGATGTGGAGGTTCACGTTGAGATATGTTAGCTGTACATAGATTTGTTTTTAAGTGTATCAATGGTTCAAACTACAGTAGCGTAGAAGTGGGAGGGAGGAAGATCGAAGCGGAAAGTGCATGTGGGGAGTGAATGAGGAGGTGAGCAAAAATGGAGTCTGGTGTGGATGGATTTATACACTTGTGTATGATGTCTCATGGCCTATGCTAGAGGTAGGTGGAAGGGGAAGTAAAAGGCTAAGAGTGTGAGTGGGGATTTAATGTGGAGGTAAACTTTTAGATGAGTTAGTTGCACATCAAAATGTGCACCAGTGTACAACATGGTTTTGTCCTGGCAAGATGAATGTGGAAGGTCAGAGGGGAGGGCATTTTGGGTGAAAGTGTTTGTGGGAAGTGTATGAAGACGTTTTTGTAATATTGAGTCTGGTTTAGGTGAAGGTCTACATAAGTATATAGGTTTTAAATAGTGAAACAATAGATCTTTCTTGAGTTTTACACTTGTACTAAGAATGAAGAACCAATGTTTTGTCTTGAAATTCTAGTAATTTTGCTAGTCGTTAAAAATGAAAACTTAAAAAACAAAAACTTGTTACGAAAGAAACATCAACCTTCACAATTGAAGTGACGTCTTAGTAATGGTTTACAAGTTTTATGCAAGGTGAAATTACTTATGCATTTTATTTAGATAGTTCATAATGCTGTATTAAGAAGTGGTTCATGTATTATAGTTTTTTTAGTTTTTTGTTCCTTACAAAGTGCATCCGAAAGTTGATTTTTTCTAGAATTCAACAAGTGGGTGGGACGATGACCTACTTTTGTCCCACTTCAAACCAAATGGGCACAAATTTCCTCATAAAGAGTCATGGGAGTGACCTGAAGTTTTCACTCAAGGTTTGTAATATTGGAAGTGCTTGTTGTGTTTTTAGCTCATTCATCCTTTCGTTTGCTTCTCGTAAGCCCCCCTCCCCGCGAGAGATTGCACGTGTTCATTCCATGGGGTGGTGTACGTCCAAACATGTGCAGGTATGGCTTTAATGTACAGTACTGTACATGCAACTTCTGTTCTTCCATGAATTCTCCTAGTTTCTCTTACGGCACTCTATAGATGGTTTTGAGGCCGGTGTGGACTTCCATGCTCGAGGGCCCGTTGTGATAAAAGTCCCTCAAAGAGAAAAGTGTGAATCAATTGAGTCAGTATTTCTCTCCAACTTTCCAAGTTTTGCGACATCCCATCATTCTGTTTGGATAAATTGGATAGTCAACGCTTTTGTAAATGCATTTCTTGATAGCAACTATAGGGACAGTCAAGAAATGAACTTGCCCCTTGAGGATCGGTCAAGAAATCAACTTGTAAATCACCTTAATGTCGCACATGGTGCAAGGTCAATGCAAGGCAAGACAACGCTACTTAGAGTGGTAACAAAAATCCTCACAGCCTCTTGAGCGCATGGCTGACAACCACTATGTACAAGGTACTCATGCAAAATGGGTCCCCAACCTCTATCAATGCATGCAACGTTGGTCGGGTGTCATGACTTGCCCCAGCTTAGTTGATAGGTGCCGTAAGCGCGTTGACCGGTGAGTCCATGTAAATGGACTATTCAGACTCTTGAACTCATTTATTTGCTAACCACTGCAAGTTCGTTTGCAAACTTCCATGTTTGTGATCAAATGGCTAGTTTCTTTTAACTACAGCATAGATAAAATACTACGACCAGCATACTCTGTTGTACTCATATCAAATAGAAGTTCCCAACAAGCGCAGACTGTCGATGGATGTGCATTGACGGCCCTCAGAGGTTGGAGTGACTTGTGCATTTGCCTTTTCCTTGCGCAGTTTTTGATGTGCACATCGTCGTAAACTTGCCACATGCACTTCTCATCTTGAGGGAGAGGGAGGGCTCAAATCTGATCCCCCCCTCATCAGAATTAAAGTGTAAAGCGTGATTGCATATGGAAGTCCACAATCCTCACGATACATCTTGCAAACGTTTGTACACAAGTGAGCGAAAACGTTTGTGAGACTGTCCAAAAAAAATGCACCTATGCACACTTCATAGGTTTATGCCTACATTCCATCATGCACCTCCTTGCACACCCCTTACATGCATTTCCATGGATGGGGGGGGGGAGCAAGAGCAAAGAGATACATTAGGTCCAAAAGTTGCACATTTCTTTTATCAGACCAAACATTGTGATGGTCGCTTCTCAAATTCTTGTGTAAGTCAATCGGTGTCTAGTCCACTTTTAAGAATCCTGGATTAGGTCATCTTAATCATCATGGCGTGTAAAACGTAGAAATTGTGGTTGATGACAAATGCAGAGAGTTCTATGAAAGAAAAAATGAGGCATACCTAAGTTATGGTGCATGTGTTACATCAAAAATGGGTTTTCTAAAGTAACAAACTATCTACAAATGTTTCTATGCCTGATGCAAATTTTCTTTAGGACAAAGCATTATCAAGGGAGGCTTCTGAGGAAAATTAGAAAAATGTTTTATTTCCTCTTTTCATGTAATAATGAGATGTAAATGAAGCTTCCTTGAAAACATTATCACGCTTGACATTCCTTTTTCAAGAAGATAGCATGGAAAAGCTGAAATCTCTACGATATGGAAGGTTCTCATCATCTTGCACTACGTACAAACCACTTGACGTAGATTTCCTAGAAGTCTCCCATGTACCGTTCAATTTGGCGTACACTTTTTGAGAAGTTTATGGATTTGGTACGATTGATCCCAAATGCTTACTTGAGAGTGTGTGGATCAGGGGTGATTAGTTTCAAATGAAGTTTATAGAAAATGATAATTTTGTTTAGGTAATATAAGAAAAACAATAATCAAGTTTCTTGATTAATGTTTGCTAGAAGGTAACGTAGGATTTTGTTATCTCAAAGTGCCAAATGTGCACCTGAAAAAATATTTGAGGTACATCGCTTTCCAAGATGAGACAAATCCAAGGATGAAAAGACATTCTCCGCTTGGAGTTTTCACAATCATTCTCATTTCATGGAAAGGGGAAACAACTTTTTCCTTCAGCTTGCTCAACATGCATTAATTCTAACCATGATACTTTTGTCAAAAAAAGATTAGTGTAATGCATGGGAAGCTATTTAGTTTGATCCACCCTTTTGCGGCGCAATACTTGCTTTGGCACTTTGCCCCTTGCCTTCTTGCCGAGAAGGGCATTCATAGCTCTGCATGGAGGAGTCACCTCTAGTTGTAGTCAAATCGTGCAACCTATTGTTATCTTGATTTAAATATAATTGGTGAATCTTTGATTAAACAGAAGAACTCCGCCAACAGAGCTTTGATCTCTTGCAGCTTGTCAACCTTCACTCTATCTTCCACTTTCCAAAGCCGAGCCAAGAAACATGAAAATGTTTCATGACCTCCATTGTACACAAGCAGACCTCAACTCTATTTGGTGGTCGTTCCATACCTCAAGTGAAGGTAAACAAAATGATGTCCCTTTTGGACAAGAAAATGATTTTTTCAAAGCACATAACAACCGTATCTTTACAAAGTAATGTGTTGTCTAGAACCACATGTAATGGCTAAAGAATCTTGCTTACCATCAGCCTGACTCTTTTTATGAGTCCTTGAATTTAAATCTCTACTTTACAAGTGCCCATCACAAGTACCATACGATTTTCCCCAAAACAAATGTTTCCATCTTACGACTCAAATGTCAGGCCAACCTACTGAATAAAGCTGGGGCTAGCAAAGGATTAATTTACTGTAGT
Source organism: Penium margaritaceum (assembly GCA_023375785.1). Classification (NCBI taxonomy): domain Eukaryota; kingdom Viridiplantae; phylum Streptophyta; class Zygnematophyceae; order Desmidiales; family Peniaceae; genus Penium; species Penium margaritaceum. Next base: position 18,432 of record SZWC01002527.1, on the reverse strand, counting down.
TTTTACAGAAGAATAAGCCAAGTGAATCTTGAAAAGGATTGCCATGATGCCATTGATATTATGAAAGAAAAGGCTCAATGAAAGAAATACGAGTTTTTGGTAATCAAAGAATGGGTATAACAGATATCGCAACCCCCATGTTTTGCCAACTTGGGTCTACTACTTGTGATTGTCCATGAACTGGAAAGTACCTTCTATATGTTGAATTCTGCTAGATCAAAATAGTAAATATAAATTATTGTAAAAATGATTACAATCATGACACTAAGGGTGTTTCCCTCAATCACTATGAAAAACAGTTCCCAAAAAATGAGTGATGATGAATCAAACCACTTTTACACACTACATAACCTATGTACAATACTCCTTAAAAATCCTCATTTCCTATACCTTTATGTACATTTATACATGGTTTATGTACATTTATACACGTCACCAATATCTTTTTGAAATTTTTTTATCTTATTCTTAGTGGGAATTATCAATGCATTTACTTCATTCCTATACAGTAATTCTATGTCAAGTTCAAAATATATCCAGAAGTTTTAGGTTGGCCTGGTTCTTTCCTCAAAGCTTCTTGAGGGCCTACTTCTCGAACATGGTATAATCTAAAACAATGCGTTGCGGATTGACTGTCCTAGCGAACGCATAATGACATGCAGTGAATTTGCATGTTATTTTCTAGTCTCGCGGACAAGTTTTGCTCGAAGTTGACTATAGCTGGTGAATACATTGGCCAGTGTACTGTGAAGATCTGGAAATGTACACTAATGTGTTTTTTTATCTCGCCAACCCCCCCCCACCCAAGTCACTGCAATTGTATTGGGGTTGTGTATCAAAAAGTGTATTACGAACCAGCACAAAACTGTATACTAGTGTATTGAAACACTTGTGTCTTAGATATTCCCTCCTCCAAAAACAGTGCCAAATACACACTCACAATATATCTTTGAGTTACAAGGGGGTATAGCCCACTCCCCCCCTCCTCACAAAAAGTAAAAAGTGCATGTGGAGAGTATTTAAGTAAGTGTATACAGTATACATCACCACAAATGCACTTGTGTAGCTTTTTGTAAACATCATCTTCTTAATCAAGGACGTCGCTTGTTGTGAACCAATGACTTACAAAAATGGGAGAAAATAGTGTCTTCATTCGCACATTATGCACCATGGACATTATGCAAACGGAAAAAGAGAACCGCGACCAAAGCCTCCCCCCCCCTCAAACACCAAGAGTGTATTTGCGGAGTGCATCAGGGAACACATCATACTTTGCTAAAACATTTCCACAAGTGTATTTATACACTTGTGAACATTCCGGCCCCCCTCCAGATACATTACCAAATACACCCTCCAAATACACTTTGAAAGGGGGGGGCTGCAAGCACATCCCCAGCTCCCCCCCTAAAGTGAGCATTGTGTGTGGAGTGTGCATCTAAAGGTGTATCTTGAAGTCAGCCGTTCAAATACACATGTGTATTCAATGTGAAGTAGATGGAATTTTGATAGCACTTGTTGAACGGAAGTGGACAGGTTTTGGTAACTTAAAATTGCAAGGAATAGTACATAACCATTGAATACTGTTTCCAGCTTGCGAATGTGTAACCACGCCCTGATGAATGGTACATCCCACCCCCTCCCCCCAAAAAACACGAGTGCATTGGGGGTGTGTGTCGTGATAAGTGTCTTCAATCCGCTTAAAATTGTTCACGAGTGAATCCGTACACTTGTGTATTGCTACAATTCCTTTTCTAGTACACTACGCAATACACTAACCATGTACAGTTTGATAGCAAGGGGAGGATGTTGATGATCCCCCTTGTCAAAAGTTAGAATTTGATCTCGATAGATTTCTGCTGATTATAGCCGATAGACAACTGATAAACGAACATTTTTTTCATGTCATTTTTCATTCAAATCGGTGATTTTTTGCATCAGATAGTGCTTGAGATGTGAATGAAGAACCTAAATGCAATCAAAATTTCCGAGTCACTCCCTGATGATGAAATGCATCAACAATAATGAGAGCCCCACACCAAGCATGATGAGTGTATTGAGGGAGTGTATCAAGAATTGTATCGTGAACACACACCAAAATTCGCACGGAGTGAATTAATTAACATATATATTCAATCAACCCCCCTCTTGATGAGCTGCCCAATACACCCTCACATGATTTCTGAGCTACCGAGTGAAGGGGGGGGGGACGCTCGAGCATAGAAAAACGGTTCATGGCAACCATGTAACATTCTGGTAAATTTTAATGACACCTAAGAATAACAAAAATGTTCTTGATTTTTAGTCTGCATAAAGTAGTACAATTCAACATCAGTAGCATGATTATAGCAATAACATTTCCTTTACTTGAAGCACAAAATAAGTGACCTAGTGTTTTTGAACAATTGTTTTAGAGAGTTGAGTAAAAACAATGAAGTGTACCCTTTTCTTGATCAATTTTTTAGAGAGTCTTGTGATCATGTGTAAAATGGTAACTGTGAACATAACTTTAACCAATAATTTCTAGGAAACGTTAAAGATTGGCTAGGCTATTCTTCTTCAATTAACATCACCATATGTTTCAGTGTTGTAGACACATTATGAGGTGTGTGGATTTGAGGTGTTTGGGCATGAATGTACACAATGGTTTATGGCGGAAGCACTATGAAAGTGCTGGTGACACAAACCATTTTGATAGTTCATCATTTTCACAGTCCAAGGGTTTTAGTGCGCAATGACAACCATCAATTGCAAGTTCAATATGAGGAGAGAAAATGCTCAAGGAATTTCATCTAGTCAAATTTTCAAAACGTTTCTACATTCTCATCTAAGAAAATCAACAAACACTTGTGTCTGCATTCTCCTTGAGTTATCCAGACAAACATCGCCTAGGAGTGGGGAAAACCACCAATGTATTCTTGTCCATTCTCATGACTGTACTCATTACCATGCCAATGGTCGCATCCATGAGTCCATGGCCACCTGTTACACCATCTTCATTAGGTGCCCTCTTTTCTGCCACCAAAAACCTCAAGGTACTCAGCCCTAAAGTAACAAGCCAAATAGAGTAGTGTCCTAACCCTTTCTGGAAGGCCATGATGAGATACCGCTTCCATTTATATTCCATCATTGTTTGCTTGTTCGCTTGTGGTTGGGAAATTATGTCTTCCATTCTTCCTGAATTTAGTATTCTCAAGCATATTTTCCTTAGCCGTACCTTGCTGCATACTGACCCTCCAGCCCCTTCAATGTACATGTGTATTGTTTGGCCTTACTACATGTGCACATTTGGAAGTGCATGTAAATTTTTTTTCTGATTTGTGCAATACACTTTGCTCATGTACTCATGGAGTTTTCTTTTGCTTGTCCAAGCTTGGCCCGTTGCCATAAAAGTGGTGTTATCCTTCAAATTCTTGCTAGCAAGTCCATTACAACTTTACTCAATCAGCATGCATTCCGGTACTTGATTGTCAATGCACCATCGCTCATGCTGAAGCTCTTGGCTTTGCCCATGAGTGTTGTGAGCTCGCTGAAGAAAAAATTGAATGAGCAATCCAGTTGCTTGAACTTGTTGTGCTTCTCAAGGGTGCTATGTCTTTATGCTAGGTACACTCCTTGAACATGGTGTAGAAAGCCTCCCATGGTATGGAATTCCACTTTAGGTGAGGCCATCATGCGCCCCACCCCTTCATCACGTATGTGAAGAGATTGTCTTCAGTTTTTGTCATGGCAAGGTCACCTCAATAGCCGAGTAGAGCATTTTGGAAACATGGAACATGCTCTAATAGGTTTAGCAAGACCATCAGATTCACGCCCTTATGAAAGAACTCATCTCTGTGTTCATAAGTGGACACAAAGTTGACGAGGCTGGCAAATCTTTGCTGCCATCAGCAGTCATGTGGGTAGCTCTGGCAAGCTTCAGGCTGTGTTCCACCCACATCTGAGTCACGCACTCAAATTCATTTTTGAGGTGGATGCATTGTCGTCGTGCCTTGTGCTAGGCCAAAAAGTCGAGTTGGAAATCACGATCAAGGTTTGTGATGTTTTGCCCAAAGTGGGCCAACAGGTTGGCAAGCGCCATTTTCAAATCTAATGTAAGTAGAGTTCCTGTGATGGCCTCAGCAATGTCACAATATTTGTGCACCTTCACCCAATGGAGGAGAGTAAGGTCATTGTACACGTCACTTGTAAGGCCCACATTTCAAAGGAAGCTTTCACTTGCCACAAATCTGGAGGGGAATCACCCCATTGCCTCCATGTTGTATAGAGGGGATTTTGACCCCACACTTCTAGGTGGTGTTGCACCTCCAATGTTGGTGTCAATCTTGAGTTTCCCCACCACCTTAGTGGTTTTTTCAACAACCTTCTTGCAAGCGGTGTTAATTGTCTTTGTCATAGCATTGTTAGTTCCAACCTCGTGGGAAATTCTTGTGTGGCTGGTTTTGGTGCAATTACTACTCTCACTTACAATTTTCAATAGAATTTTCGATCAGCAGACTTTTAGTGGTCCCTTTCCTTTTCCAATTGATGATCTCTAGTCTTCTCTTTGTCAAAGATGAGTTTTGTGGTCCTTTTCATCATCTTTGAGCCCTTTGTTGGGGTCCATATGCGGGTGGAGTTCCCAAAGCATGTCTTTAATCAACTGGGGGATTTCATCTTACCCATAGACATGCTAAGCACGTGCTTTTTTAGCTTCTTTACCCTTTTTTGTTTTGTCCATATAACCTTTTTCATCTTTGGTATCATCGCTATCACCGACTTGGATCCATATTTGTTTTTGTGACCCTCAAGACTTGGAGTCCGCCAAGGGTGTGTGGAGAGGTTGTCATCACCTTGGCTGTGTTGGTCTTGGAGGTTCTTATTCTTGTGTTTTGGGCGTTTGTAAAACTAGCATGTGAAAACCTTTTTTGAGGGATTATCTTAAAATCTTCAAGAGGGATAACCTCTCTTGGTTTCCGTGTTTGCTCTTGCGATTGGTTATGCCACGAGAAAAGTATTCCTATTCTCACTATGCCACCGTGGATGGCACGGCCACTTGGTAACATCTCCTATTGTCCCTGGCCACCATGGTTGGCACAACAATAATGCACTAAATACTATTCTCTATGCTGCTAAGGCTGGAAAATACATATGATTTTGAAGCTAATTTATGGATGCCATAACTCATGGCACCAAAACAATTCTAGAACCTAGTAAAACATACATAAGACAAGGAGAACATATCCAAAATTTGTGTCTTGTACAAAGAAAGGAGGGCAGGTTAAAGTCAAATTTGGTCTAGATTTTAAACTTTTCATAAATCTTTCTCTCTCTCTCTCTCTGTCTCTCTCTCTCTCTCTCTCACACACACACACACACACACTCACTCACTCTCTCTCTCTCTCTATCTCTCTCTCTCTCTCTCTCTCTATCTCTCTCTGTATCTCATAAACTATCTCTCTCTATCTCTTATCTTACATTCTTATTCTTGTCTTCTCCAATTCTTCTTGCTTTCCTTGGCCTCCTCTTATCTTCTCTTGATGCTGCCTGAACCTCTTAGATGACATCTCTCTTTAGGGCAAGGCGATGGGGAGGCCTTCCTAACCACACATCCATTGTTACTGGTGCCCTCTTAGCCCTTGAATCTCATTCATTGTAGGGGGGCACACTGGACCAGTTATCAGTCCAAGGGGGAAGACGATAGCTTTGAAACTGGAGGACAAAGGGTGAATTGGAAGTGGGAACTCCCATACCATTCCACAAACAATCGCGTATCCTCCAAGGAGAGGGGTGATGGTGGGAGAATTTGGAGACTAATGAGAAGAGCCCTTCAAGACCTTTCCACCGCAGTTAATGGTGCTTGAAATGATTCATTTAGATACCCTTGCCTCCTTTGGCATTTTTGCTTCTATGCTAAACATTTTCTCTCAATAAAGGCCACCATTTCTATCACAAACATTTTTGCAGGCATATTTCCTGATGTTGTTAGATTCGTAACAGCCGTCACTGTAGCTCCATCACAAAACGTGTCATCAAAAGCTAAAAAATGGTTCCCAAAACGTGATACATGTGCTTTCCCATCCATCATTCAAGGGTACTTGTCACGAATAACTGCTGTAGAACAAATAGGTCATTCTGAGTCTTCAGAGGCCCATGTATGACTATCACTGCCCATGTCTGATTATAATCTTGTCCTTGTACTCCTCGTACTGAAAAAGGGGAGTGACACCATGAAATTGTGAGTTAACACAATGTTTTTGTACATAAAACAAGAATTTCAAAAAAGACAACATTCAGTTTCATTTCTGCCACGTTGGCACAAAATCTTCAAGAAACGCTTGAAAATTTCATGCCATCCATTTTTTTCTCTCTTATACACTCTCTCACTTGCCTCCTCCCCTCATCTTGCTAACATTGTGAGGCAAGGATGGAAGGGTAAGGACGAGAGCTCGAGGCAGGCCTTCTCATTGCAAATTGAGCAGCTAGGTTGATTGGCTGCTAGCACTTGGCGGGCCAATCACCTGAGTAGTACCCACTTGTCCAGCCAACAAGCTGCCCGGTGGCAAGCAGCTAGCAAGGGGCCAGCCGCCAGCTAACACTTGCCATGGAAAAGTGTGGCCGCCGGCCACCCTTTTCAATTTTTTGCATTCTCGAGGAGGGAGGGACAACGTGGCCCTCTCAGTTCACATGTTTTACAAAAGGGGGATGAAGAATTACCACAATGACCAGTTGCACATTATTGAAAAGTGCAGAGGCCTGGGAGGGGATAGGCGCGAGAGACGAGAGGACGGGTGTGAGACCCAAGAGCGAGAGCTCTCCGGTTTAGAAGGGGGCGTGACATTTAGTCGTGGAGGCGGGCGAGAGCTCTCGAGAGCAATGAGGGGCGCAAGCTCTCGAGACCTGTGAGGGGCAGAGCTATTGAGAGCGACGAGGGGTGGGGCTCTTGAGCGCTGTGAGGAGGAGTGGATCGAGAGGACATAGCGGGAGGAGATCGAGACAAATCGAATTTGTATTGTTTGTTTGAAAGAAGTGACAGGAACAAGCGACCCACGCGGACCCCTATCCGGTTGCGTGGCTCAGCTTGCGTGGTTTGCCACCCAACATGGCAAACAATACCTTGAATAAGCATGGCTTGGTAGGGCAAGCAGCGAGTGAGAAAACAGCGAGAGAAACCCACGTCCCAACCTTTGTCGTATGAAGGAAGAGTAGACAAGTAGGCTAGAGTATGTCACAAAAGTGCAAGACTAAAATAGGTATGCTAACAATGTTATTTGATTTAACACGATAGCAAAAGCGAGGGTAGGCAATGCAAGCGGAATGCTTGAACACCGTACTACAAGTGATACAAGGATAAAGAGACAGCAAAGAAACACAAAGCACACGTTTCCAGGACAAAGAGAAGGTGTGCACTGGAGGCACCGGCCACACACAAACTAAGAGCACCACCAGGAGCACTCGCGCAGTTGCACACTACCAGGAGCATCCCACCAAAAGTGCTCCCTAGAAGCACACGGCCATCATCACCAGGCCAGAGGCAACCGACCAAAAGCTCTCCATACCGAAGCGCCACAATGGAAGCACCACGCAAGGAACACCCTAGTAGATGCGCTCCACCAGAAGGACTCCACTGGAAGCACCCCAGCAGAAGCATCGACCCTGGAGAAGTCATCCGGAAGCATCCCAGCTAGGAGCAACCCATGAGAAGTACCACTCCACTAGCACCCATCTAGAAGCACCCTACCAAAAGCACCCCGCAAGAGGCACAGACAGCGCCAATAGCGTCCAAGCAGCTAGCCGCAATGTGCTGACAAGCCAAGGCTGGCGACCCAGCAATGCGCATCCCTGAGATGAGGCGCCGCATTGAGACGGTTACGGACCTGCACACAACGGAGCAGGGGCCTCAAGAAAAACGAGGGGCAAAAGGAAAGCAGGGGGGAGGGCAAGAGAACAACACAGAGGCATAGGCGGGGACTGGGTAGCGAGGCGAGCCGTTGGCAAGGTAGGCCGGTGGAACACCAGCTTGTACGCAGCCAAGGGAGATGGGAGATGCAAAATGGGATGAGACAAACATGAAGAAGAGGACCAGGAAGCCCCAGAAAGCAATAGGAGAAAGGGGTAGGGCAAGGGGAGGGAGGGGGATTTGTCAGCCATGTGGTGCGAACACCGATTGTGGCAATGCTAGTGGCAAAAGCGGGCTGGTGAAGGGCCTTTGTAGGGAGATCAGCAAGCTCAAACTTTGTGGAGATGAATCGCAGACAGACGTCACCAGTAGGGATAACATCACCTACATAGTGGTGCTCTACGTTGACGTGCTTTGTATGATGGTGAAGTGCATTTGCATTCCTGGCGATGGCCAGACCGCTATCACTGTCAGTTTACAAGGGAAGAGGTGGCGTGGGGAGACGAGTTTTGCCAAGGAGACAACGGAGCCACATAGCCTCAGCGGCAACGCTACCCAAGGCCATGTACTCAGCCTCTCTAGAGCTGCGAGTGATGCAACCTTACTTGTCCCAATGACATTGCTTAGGACATACGCAGCGGCATGCACATGGGCAGTGCGGGAATATCGAGTGTACTGAGCAAGAACATACACTACACAGGCGTTGTCCAAATGGGTGGTGCCGGTGAGGTACATGAGAGGCCCGATGTTAGACTGAAAGGTGATGGGTGACTCGGACTTGCCCGCCACGATGTCGTGGGCGACAGGGAGGGCGAGCTGAGTACCTAGTGGCATAGAGGAAGAGGCACCGGGGAGAGGCTGCGACAGGTTGATGACAGAGGAGAAACGGTCCTGGTGTACAAGGAAAAGGCCAGGAAGACGCTCAAGTTGCATCCCAAGAAACATGGTCACGAGGCCGAGGCCCTTCATACGGTGCGCCAAGAAGAGGAGGCTCTTGGCCTTGGCAATTGCAAGGAAGGACGGTAGGGTGATAAGAAAGTCATTGAAATACACCAGAATGAATGCAAGTACCACAAGTGTGTAGCCGATGGATAGGGAAGGGTCCGATTGGCTGAGGCAAAAGCCCCCTCGGACAAGGGTGGAGGTGAGCTCCTTGTTCCTGCATCGAGGGGATTGGCAGAGGCCGTACAACGCACGACGAAGGCGGCACACCTCCGTGGAGCCGTCGAAAAAGCGAGGAGTCTAAACCATGTAGGGCTCCTCATCTTGGAAACCATGGATAAAAGCGCTCTTGACGTCCATCAAGTGAAGCTTCCATTAGAAGAAAGTGGCCACACAGATGACGACGCGACTCATGGTTAAATGAATAACCAGAGCGTAGGTGTCGCCGAAGTCAACCCGGGGGATCTAAGAGTACCCTTTGGCGGTGAGGTGAGCCTTGTACTGATCGAGCGCACCGCTTGTGGTGAACTTCTTGTAGAGAACCCACTTAACCTTGATCGCCGTGCGGCCGGGAGGGAAGTTAGCGAGCTCCAGAACGCCGTGGTCAGAAAGCACAACGTGCTCTGCCTGACACGTAGCGCCCTAGGTGGCGATGTCAAAACGCAAAAGGGCCTCAGTGAGTGTGAGAGGGACGGAGTCAACAATGTGCGAGTGGGAGGAGGCTGCGGGAGGGGCAGAGATGGCAGCAAGTGCGTGAGCAACAGTGGCAAGAGCACTGACAAACTGGTTGTCTGTATAGGCATCCACTGCATTGCACAACTCGAGATGAAAGAAATGACAACCGTGAGCATGACACGGGTGAAAGGTGTAAGGACAGAGGGGGGGGGGGACGAGAAGGCTGGAGAAGGAGAGGAGACAGAGCACGAGGCCGGGCCGGGGGCAGTGCAGAAGGGGTGGTCAACAAGGTGAGGGGGGGAAAGGACAAGAGATTNAAGAGAGAGGAAATGGAGGCAAGAGGGCTAGAGAAGGATGGGGGGCAGGGGAGCAGCAGGGGAGGAGCGGAGGAGGAGAAAGTGCACTTGGGCACAGCAGAGGAGGGGGCAGGATGGGGGAAGGCAAGGGGTGCCAAGACAAGCAAGAGAGCAAGCAGTGTGCGAATGTACACAAGAAGAGATAGGGGAGGGAGGCGCGGGAGTGGCCAACATTGGGTGAGTAGGTGGGAGAGGGGGGGAGGGGGGAGGGGAATGTGGAGGGAGCGGTGGTAGTGGTGTTTTGGGGAGGAGGTGGGGGGACAACAGGAGGCTGAGCCCACGTAGCATGGTTACGTATCCAGGAGGATGGGCAAAAAGAGGCACGAGGCAATGGTATCAGTGCCGGGGCAAGTGGGCAAGGGGAGGAAAGAGGAGTAGGAAGAGGCAGAAGCAGGGACAGGCTCAGGGAGAGGGGGGAAGGGGGGGAAGAGTGTCGCCGGCAAGGACTCTGAGGAGAGGAGACAGAAGTGGGATACATGGGGAAGGCAAGACATCCAAGGACAACGGACGTGGTGGAACTGGGGTGAGAGGACGAGGGCTAACGGGAAAGGTGCCCAGGTGAGTATGAGGCAGAGCACTATCATCGGGGATGTCCTCAATGGAGAGGAGGACAAGGTCTAAACAACGCGGGAGGACAGGTGCACGAGGGGAGCCAAGTGTCTGAGCAGCCGTTAGTATAGGGGGAACAAGCATGGGAAGAGGTGGGAAACTGAGAGGAGACAAGGAAGAAGGGGGGGAGAGGGAACTGGTGATGGTACAAGGGCAGGATGGAGGTAGGCAGACGGCAGACCGCCACGACAATGGGAGAGAGATCAGGGGGAGGGCAAGACACAGGAGACACGCACAGGGGAGGGGTCGGGGGCACGGGGGAAGGCGAGAGAGGCACAGGAAGCATGGAGGAAGGTGAGAGGAACGAGGGCACTATGGGCATGACAGTGGGGGCGAGCGGAGATGGGTCGAGAAGTGAGGCAGCAGAGGCGAGGGGGGACGGGGCGGGAGGAAACAAAACCAAAGGGATGGGAAGGGGGGGCACGCTAGGTGGGATGGGTAATGTGGTTAAGGGGAGAGATGGATAAGGGGGGGGGAGGAGGAGCGGTGGGCGTGTTAAAGAGGAAAAATTGGTGAGCAAGGGAGGGGGGAGTGGGGTCAGGGGNGTGGGGGCGAGCGGAGATGGGTCGAGAAGTGAGGCAGCAGAGGCGAGGGGGGACGGGGCGGGAGGAAACAAAACCAAAGGGATGGGAAGGGGGGGCACGCTAGGTGGGATGGGTAATGTGGTTAAGGGGAGAGATGGATAAGGGGGGGGGAGGAGGAGCGGTGGGCGTGTTAAAGAGGAAAAATTGGTGAGCAAGGGAGGGGGGAGTGGGGTCAGGGGATATGAGAGGAGGCGCAAGAGACGGCGGGGACCCAGCATAGACACGGCCATCCGTAGAGTAAGTAGTAGCGAAGGTTGGAAGAGGGGGGTACCATCTGCACAGAATGCGCTGTATGTCAGTTGCTCAAAGAGGCAAGCATGACACGACTCAACGATGCAATGTGAGATAGGATCTCAAAACCGGTAAGCCGGGGAGCGAGGAGCAATGCCGAGCGTGACACAGAGACAACCAGGCAAATTGAGCTTGCTGAACCGAGAGGGAGGGGCAAGATGGATAGTGGCCATAATGCCCCACACCACGGGACACTATGGCCACACGGGGGGTGTGGTCACCCCCAGTGGTGGCTCCCCCTCGGAAGGTGCTCCTGCCGCTGGCAATGTTGGTGCTAGTGTCGTCGCTGATTTGAGCGGTGCTGGTAGTGTTGCTGCGGCTGGAGTAGGTGGTGGCGCCATCCCTGTTGGTCTTTCTAGTGGTGCTGTCACAACCGGTGGTGCAGATGCCGCGGGCGGTGATATTGCCGCCATCGGTGCCGCAGGTGGTGTTTCTGTTGCAGGCATTGCCGCTACCGTCGACGACGTACTTGCTGTTGGCGTAGGTGTTCCTGCTGAAGGTGCTGCTGCCGCTGGCTAGGCTGCTGCTAGAGACCCTTACGTACCCCTTGCCCGCACTAAAGCTCATCTTGAGGCCTTGACATTTTCTGTTGCTTTGCTTGTCAGCCTTGGCCTTGACAATCCAGCCTCACAGATGCCTCTCACCTCCGCGTCCATCCACGCCCCTGGTACACCTTATAGCAAGTGGTCCGCTTGTTTTGTCTTGTGGGTGCACATGGACGGTCTGTGGGAGAACTACGACCCCGGTCCTACCCACCCTCTCATGCACCCTGACCGTGTGCTCCTTGCCTTTCACCTTCTATACTCTACTGCTCCCACCGGCGCTCTCTTCCATCTTGATCGCTTTGCTCCCACTCCGCTCTTCATACTCACCCTCGCGAGGCTTGAACCTCCCTTCTCATGCTGTACTTCTCTAACTCTCTTCGCTTGGCTGCCTCACTGTTAGTTGACCTTCGCGCTCCTTGTCGTCGTACCAATGAGTATCTTGGGGCCTACTTGGGCCATGCTGAGCTTCTTCAGAGCAAGTTGCTTACAGTGGGAGCCCCCCTTACGGACGAGGCATTCATGACTTACATCGTGGATAGCCTTGGTCCTGCTTTCTCTCGAGCTCTTACTTCCTTCCCTCTTGCCTTCACCTTGCAGTACGCGTATCAAACGCCGCTCTCCTTGATGGTCTCCGGTTGATGTCTAAACCGCTCTCCTTGATGGTCTCCGTGTGTTTTTGAGGCTACGTCCTAGCCAGCTGCCACTCTTTCTGAGCTCGTTGTTCTTGACAGTCTCCTTGGTACTCTTCTACCTCTTGCTACTGCCCATCCTTTTGCTATCCGGGCTCTCGCTGGCGGTAGTGGTGGTCGCCCGCCCATCTGCTGGAACTGTGACGCTGTGGGTCATTGCCATGACGCCTGTCCCTTGCCCCCGATTCCTGACCTTTCTGATTGGATCACTCGCCACCACGCTCTTCTGCGTGGCCGTGCCTTTGGTGTTCCACCTGCACCGCTCCTTTGGCCCCCTCCTCTTGCTACATCCAACGCCCCCGCACCACATGCCGGTCCCCTCGCCCCACCCGCCGGCCCCGTAACTCTTGCTGCGGTCACCCCTCCCCTCATTGAAGACACCATTGTCCCTTTGATTCATTGCGTTCTTATGGAGGGTGTTCTCGGTGGTCCGCCACCTGCCCGTATGTCCCCTTTATCCTCCATCGTGGGCCAGGGCACATGTAGGAGGTCCATTTTTACTAAGGGATGCCGCAATCACCATCAGGCTTTAGATTGAGGTAGTCTGCGGCCCGCACACTCACTGCCTGCAGATGTGATGCCGCAGGTTGGAACTGCTTTTGATGTAGATCGTATGCACACTTCGAGGCCCAGTTGTGGCCTTTGTCCTATATTCTTCTTGCATATGGTTTTTTAAGTAGAATGCACAATGTGTGTGTGTAACACAGGGTAGATGGCATTCAAGGACATTCATGAGCACTGCCTCACAATCAAAGATAACACCAGCAGTACAAGCTGTGGGATGTTCAATGCTGAGCTCCATAAAAAACCGGGTCTTTTTTTTTCATTCTTGATTGGCACTAGTGCCCAAACCATTAGATATACATGGTTAGAAGTATAGAAAAACTATGCAATCGGCATCAGTTGTTTGTGCCCATTTCTTGAGAAAGGTGCCCTAAATTTTCATGATTGTGAATGAGTAGTTCCATCCCAGGTTCGTGGTACCAAGGGCAACAAAGGCCCACATGAACTTGTCAGACTGGTCCATTTCGGCCACAACATGTGTTTTCGGGTCCACACATTGGAGCTGCACGAATGGTAGGAAATATCAGTGGTTAGAGCATGTTGGTTGCTTTTTGTACAAATGTAATAGTGAAAATACTTCAAGGAGGCACTCACCTCCTCAAAGAGAGACAAGAAGTAGTGCCACGACTTTACCTTTTTCCCCAATGAGTTGTTCACGAGCCAGTGAATGTGTTTTGTACAAGGTGTAGTGTTCCACGGAAGCCCTTGTTGCACACTTGATGATCGTTCCGAGTAGAGCCTGGGAAGATATTGGGGAACCGGAAATCTGAGCAAAGAATTTGCAAGCTTAAAACAAGCATGAATGAGTGGCCGATTAGCCACATGCGACAAGTTCACGGCCTCAAACTTTGAGTTTAAAACAACATGGAAATTTGACGTGCATCCCCTGACTGTCATTTCCACACGCTTCCATAAGCACAGGCTCAATGGAAACCCATGTCAGCTCAAAACAGTGGGAAACAACATAAGCTTTGATGGCTAGCCAACATGCAGCCATGTTTCAAAATGTTTTCCCTTTGATCAGTTCATCTTTGTTGGCCTTTGGTTTGCACTTGGAGTTGTTGAGAGAGATATCCATCTTTCTTGCAGATGTAAGAAGAAAATAAAGTATAAAAAATATTGCTTCATTGTCCACATGAAAGGGGCATTGCCAATGAGCTGACGTGTGCAAGTTACACCATTGAATACAAGCGAAGGTGAAAAGAGCAATGCAGCTTCCTTAATAAAACAAAAATCAACCTCTTTATTGGAGGAGTAACTTGGACAATGAACACGTTGACATCCTCATGTTGCATGTGTGAAGGGGGGGCCTTGGTCTGCTCATAGGAATTAGGCTCAATCCAAAGCAATAGTCAGTTCTTCGTACCGTCCTCTTCCCAGCACATTTTCCACCCTTCAAACTCTTGATCCCAATTCAGTGAGAAGATCAGTACGTTTTTGGCACCTGAGTCAAATACAAGTACGAGAGATGATGGGGGTGGTGGTTGAGCAATAATAGGTGGCTGGGGGACACCACAGGGAGCCGGTTGGGCATGTTTTGGTAAAGAAAAAATGACATTTTGGGGAGCAGTGGCTGTGAGGCAGTTCTTTGTAATAGCTAGGACAGTGGGGGGACGAGCAGGTGTGGCACTACGAGAGCATCAGCTGTAGGGAAATGATGTGCAGTAGGTTGGGCACCGGGGTGCCAGGCTGGAGCTAGGTTGCGTGGTCAGGCATGAGCAAAATGAGGTTCTAGAACGGGTGGCGAGCAAGTCTGTGCAACAGTTTGGATAGCGGCTGGGTAGGAATGAGTCTGGTTGCCCAGAGTAGCAAGTGCCAAAGAAGGCTCTTCACGAGGTTGAGCTTTGGGTTGGCAATCAGGAAGCTTGACAGGTCATGTAGTAGGCTTGGTAGTAGGTTCTGGTTTATGCAATGTAGCGAGTGCTGGTGTAGGCCGTCAGCGGGTCACCAACCAACAGAATTTACGTTGGCCTCCTGACCAGTTGTGTGAGGGTGTGGATCCAAGCATGCTAACGTATTTACAACTTCAACCTGAGTGATTGCTTGGTAATGTGGAAGTGCCCATGGCGGTTGGTACGGAGATAGTGCGGGCAAAGCTCCCCAACCACCAGAGATTGTCTTTTGTTGAGTACAAAGTGGCGGACATGATGAGTGCGTAGCAAGTCTTGGATGGAGTGCTAAGGTACATGAGACTAAGGGTTTACTGGCTAGAACTGCTGATTAGAAGGTGAACGGTAGGACAAAGAAACTAGCCTCCGCCCTTCTAGCATTGGTCCAACGTTTGGGTGTAATAGCACCAATAATGGGTGCCTACACATTTTCTCACACAATATACATAACAAGAGCACCCTGTAGGTTGACATATCTTTTCTAATGATGAGCGATAGTGATGCGTCCATGCCCATTCCCTCTTTTGGATGACCCAACAAGGTCATATTTGTGTGGTGTATTGAGGGCAATGGCCTCAAAACCAAGGATGGTCAAGAGACCTTGCTTGCAATCAACAACTTCACACAACCAAATTCCAACTTGTAGTGTTTTCGTCTGCATTGCATGTCAAATCCATGGCATTTGTGGCCATGTCATGATGTCATGGACCCATAATCTCTTTGTCACTGTTTTTTGCGCCAAGTACTCTACACCTACAAAATCAACAGATCCTGTTATACACCTTGTGTTATGGCAATGGCATACACAGGGCCGAACCCTCGAAGTGGCCTTGTTTTGGCTCTGCCGCTCCCAATCTACATTGGGACTTAGTCATGGATTTTTCCGTGCTGAGAGAGAATTCTCAGGAGTACCCTGGAATCCTCGCGCGATGACAACCACTTTTCAGGTCACTACCTGAACTCACCGGAACATATTCACAATGATCGCCAACATTTTAAGACTACGAACAAGGTTCTTTTGATTTGATTTGACAAACCTCACAAAACCCGAATTCGGTCTTGAAGCCCTCTGTCCAACCAATGAGGGACTTCTCGAGCCAACAAATCACGACACGGCGTCGCGTCACGCGAACCGCCAAAAACCCAAACGGCTTGACCGAGCCTCATTTTCTTGCACTCGCCATTTGTATATACGTTGCCGAGTTTTGGCAATTACAAAAATGATGTATACTTTTCGCTTCTCAAAAATACCCAACTGACTTCACTCTTGTGAAAAGTGATAAGCCACGTTTCCAACTGTGGACCACCTCACTTTCGCCCAGCGTAACACTTAGTATCAGAGCGCATCGGCCGGGGCGGAGCACAAGACTAATTTGCACATCAGCTCAAGACTCACATATGTCTTCATGCACTATCCCCATACATTTGGGTGCTTCTGTAGATGAAGCCATGTAGAGAAACTTCCTAATGACTTAACTGACAAAACAGAAAAGACAATTCAAGTAAAGACAATATGATAACTGGAACCTCTTGGTAAATGTGCTTCATTTGGTAGATATCTTGAAGCTGTCTCCAAAACAAATTGCAAGCTTGTATGATACAATAGGGGAAAACAGATTACATAATTGAGCAATGACAAGTGTAGCTTTAATATGATATTCAATACAACTTGAACACCAGAATCTTTCTTGAATATGTCAATTTTTTAATTGTAGTTCTATCTTCAGTTAGCTACATAGACCATGAAAAATGGTTAACACTAAATGTTTTACATGTGCACTGAAAAAACTAATTGTTTCATTGTTATCCTCTGTCCACACTATTCATTGTTACAAATACACAGAAGCTTGAAGATAAAATTTTTCCTCAAATTTTAAGTAGGAAACTTAAGGCACTCATGTTAAGTACGTTCTTTGGCCACATAGGAAAAGAATCAAGGTCTCTGGGACACATGAGATGATTAGCATATTGAATCTCCTTTTAGTGTTTTTTGTTCAGTTACTGAAAATCTTTGTCAGATATGTTTACCCCACGCACTTAGTTCCTTCATAAGAAGAGATTTATTTGGCCATACAAGATGAAAAGGTGTGCTAGGACACATAAAAAAAAATCAAACACTGAGTTCACTCTTAGTACACTTTTGTATAGTGACTAAGCGCACTACCACGTACCCAAGCCCCACACACTATGGTCCGTTCTAAGAAGAATGCACTTTGGCCATACATGATAAAGAGAAATATGATCTAGAAGGGGTGAGACAAAATAGCGCACTGAGTGCACTTGCACTCTTAGTATACTATTAAATGGTGACTTAGCGCACTTGCCACATACACAAGCCCCGTGCAATGAGGTCCTACTTAAGAAGAGGAAGGATTAGCCATACAAGAAAAAGAGAAGGAAACAATGAAATTGGTGACCTCCTTAGCAAAAGGTGGACTGGTGGAAACAAGAAGAGAATGAGGGTACGATTAGCAAGGCAACTACATTGTGTTCTACATACAAGGATTTTGCTAAATTCCTTTAGGCTCTCCTAAGATCTACCAAGAAGGCAAACCCAAAACCATGGTAGTTTGAAGAATATTTTCATGGAGATCATGAAACTGATTAGAGATCCACACTCCATGCAAGTTATAGAGCCTCATAGATCAAGGACACCTGCAGATCACAGAATTGCCACATGGCTTAGGAAGTGTTGGAGTCATATGGGGTTTTTTGGAAGAATACAAAAGCTAATGGTAGCATTAAATAATATGAAGCTCGTCTGGTAGGGAAGTTAGATGTGGAGGGATATGTTTAGAGGCTATGATCTTCTGCACCTTAGCTAGATTACACTAGGTATCAAAGCATTTGTTGAATACAACTTGTAGCTACTTAAAGAAAAAAATATATTTTCTTCAAGGGGAGTGTGGCACGTGCATTTCCAAGAAGCGGCCAAAACAGTATGATTATGGAAACAAAAGGGTTTCCAAGCTGGTGCAGAGCTTCTACAGATGAATAGAAACCCCAATATCGTTGTAACAAAAGCTCTTATGAGTTCTAGATTACATAAAACTCCATGTATTGGCCTATAACAATTGTCATTTACTCAACAGACCACCAACAAAGGAGAAAAGATTTCTACGTCTAAGTCAACACTGATTAAATCTTAATTGTCAGCCCATCCACAAATCTCATGACGTTTATAGGAACAAAGATCATTAGGGAGGTCAATATGATACTCATACCAAATTTTTAGCTTCACCTTGACATGAAAATTTACAACATGCCCATAGCCCTTCAGTTGAGTTTAGATATAGATATAGATATAGATATAGATGTAGATATATATATATAGATATAGATATAGATATAGATATAGATATAGATATAGATATAGATATAGATATAGATATAGATATAGATATAGATATAG